>JADBJO010005653.1:72258-84758 GCA_016801955.1 Conus betulinus | reverse complement strand
CAGAGAATCGGGACAAAGCCTTGGCGTCCGTCGTTTGGGTTGGGTGGGGTTTGTGGGGGTTCCGGGGTGGCGGAGACAAGTTTGGGGGTGGTTCCCCCAACCCCAAACTGTGGGGGGTTGTGGCGGAGCCACAAAAAAATGAAGACACAAGTCAAAAGAGTGCAGATTGCTCCTTCCACCATGACACTGTGATATAAGACACAGCCGGCCCTTACATGGAATATACTTCATCTTATTTTCGCCATTGTGCGAGAACACAGTTAGTAAAGAATCCATTAATCTTTACCGATACGTTTACACAAGTTTCTGGATTTTCTCTTGAACATAGAAACAATGCAAATAGTCGGGCTGGGAAGCCAATAATAAATCGAAGCACACGAAATGTTTACATGAAATCTGAAAAAAAAAAACTTCTTAGACACCTGTTGTCCAGTTTAACACGGAACTTAAAAGAGTTTGAAAGCAAAAATTACTTTCTACAATTCTCTGCGGTTCAACTAGTGCTTAGAATATAGTCCAAAAGGAGGTATAACAGCACTCGGGAGAATCGCTGTGTTGAAATCTTTTCATTTTCTCTGAATTTGTATTTCTCTGGATGCCGAATCCTCGTCGTCCTACAGACGACTGTGTTCACATACTTCAACTTGAATGTCATCGATTTGTGCGGAATAACCAAAAAAAAAAAAAAGGAGAAGACTTGTAGAGAGACAAACAGTTAGAGATGTGATAGATGGAAGGCTTGTGGTCTCTCAAATTTAAAAACACAATCTCGGCTGTAAAGCTCACCTGACTCATAACAATAGAAAATACTGTTCTGACTCATGCGGATTTGGGATAGGTTGGTAATGGCAGAGAGTGACCACATAAATACATGCTGGAGGGTAACAGGAGATCTTGGAATGAGCTATGGTTATTTTCTGGTGACATGCCTTTAGACATTCATATGCAAAACTTTTGTCATCGGGAAAAGAATCAAAATGAGTTACAAAGGAAACAAAATGTAAAAAAAAAAAAAAAACAAAACAATAATTAACGAAACTCCTTCCCACCCACGCTGCCATTGCTCTCTTACCTGACCTCTTCAAGCACACACACACACACACACACACACACACACACACCACACACACACACCACACACACACACACACACACACACACACACACACACACACACACACACCACACACACACGCACACACAAACCAGGGGAACAAACTAATAACCCAAAAGCATGGAACAACCAACAACGCAATGATGAACGGATGGCACAGATGAAATAACAATGGTCACACAAAGAAGAAAGGCTAGAGCAAACACAAAAACAGACCAGAGGGAACGCGAGGAGCAACAGTAAAAAAAAAAGGAAGGGTGAGGAAAATGGGAGTGAGAACAATGAATGGCTTGTTAGCTCGAAAAAGTTTGGAGGAGGGCGGAAGCATCCAGATGGAAACTTAAAACCTATCCAAAAGAAAAAACGCCAGCCAAAACAAAAAAAAAAAAAAATGCTAAAAAAACCATATAACCAAACTAAAGCTCTAAATAGTGTTGGGAAAAAGTAAAGTCAGCAAAAGAAAGAAAAAAATAACAGCAAAGAAGAAAAGCCAAGAAACAGAAAAAAGAAAGAAAACAAAAAAAAAAAAAAAAGGGGGAAAAACCTGAAAAAAAAAAAAATAAAGGAAAAAAAAGAGACAAAAGTACAAGAAAAGGAAAAGAGGGAAAAAAAGACAGAAGAGGATAGGGAAGAAGAAGCATGAAACAACAACATGGCGAGAGAGAGAGATAGGGACTGAGAGGAGGGGAGGACGGAGGGGGAGAATGGCGGAGTGGAGGACGAGGGATGGAGAGAGGAGAGAGATAGGAGAGAGTGAGAGTGCGAGAGAGGAGAGGAGAGCGAGTAGTGAGAGATAGGAGAGAGAGAGAGAGGTGAGATTGAAGAGAGATTGAGAAATCAATCTTTTACGTTGGCTAAGGTATTGGTTTGAGTCTTTTTTCATACTTGTTCTTACTATTATACTTAACTGGTACTGAATTATACACGTGTGTGCATCCAATACACAATTTTTGACTCTTTTACAACAGAGACATGTTTTCACCACCCAACAAAGCAGACAAACAATAAACACACAGCAAAGAAATACCACCAAGAAACAAACACACTTATCAGCAGTGTGAAAACAGTGAAAAGACAAAAAAAAAAAGACAAAGGAAAGGAAGTAAAAAAAAAAATAAAAATCCCAAACAAGAACAAAAACAGTTTGTACAACCAAAAATAGCAGTCTTATAGACATAGAGGATTCGTAAACATCATTATAGAGTTACAAAGAAATACAAAAGAGTAATGAACCGTAAAAAACTAAGATTATTGCACACTACACATGTACTGCTATCCAGTTTTAAAAAAACTACAATGAGAATAACAACACAGAAAAGCACTCTCTCTCTCTCTCTCTCTCTCTCGTCGTCTTCTCGCTCTCTCTCTCTCTCTCTCTCTCTCTCTCTCTCTCTCTTTTTTTGTTTGCGATTCTTTTTCAACAAAAGTGCCTTTATTTTTCCTTGTAATCTTGTAACTTTCTATGATTCCATTTTTTTGCAAAAAAAAAAAAAAACAAAAAAAAAAAAAAAAACATCTTCGGCTTTAGTTGTGCGTACGTACGTGCGGGCATGCCGTCTCTCTCTGTCTCTGTCTTTCTGTCTTGTTTGTCTCTGTCTCTGGTCTCTCTCTCTCTTCTCTCTTCTCTCTCTCTCTCCTCTCTACACACACACCACACACACACCACACACACCACACATATGCAACACAAATGACATCCCATGTCTAGGTGCATACAGATGACGCAGTCAAATTACTGGATTAACTGTACCGTTTCATTTTCAGTCGAAGTACCCTTATATTTACGATTGCATATCCACGTGTATGTTTGAAAAATCATATATGTAGAGCTCTAATTTTATGCCATGCTAAGACAAAAATCAGAGAGATGAGAGAGAGAGCGAAGAGAGAGAGGAGAGAGAGAGGAGAGAGGAGAGAGAGAGAGAGAGAGAGATCGCTGTTAAACCTGCTGTAGCCAGGATTGAAGGTCGTTGGTTCAGGTGTCTTTAAAAGCACATGTTTGTAAATATTTGCTGCCCGGCTGACTCTCCTCACAGATTAGTAGGGTGCAATGGACTTAGCTGAAAAAAAGGGCACAGAAAACAACGGGAACCCTTTTTTTTCATTTTGTCAATATTCAACTATTGATAGACGTGTCCTTTGGAGCGTTGTTCAAAATTCTTGAGAACATCTGCCGTTAGAGACAGAGGGAACACAGAAATAACCAACAGAATTTGTGATTTACTTTTCAACAAGAGGGAGGGAGGGGGTAGGTTTTAACATACTGTCATAACGCGGCCAGTGACCCCTTACCAGGACACTGATGAGTTTAGCTCAACAAGACCGATTTCATCATCCATTCGTCATGATGGCACCACGCCTCCTGGTCATGACAATTACCAGGCAACCACGTTCTGAGAAACGAGATGCCATTTCTCTCTCACGGAAAAGAAGAATATAAGGGGGCAACACGCTAATCTCCAAATAACAGAGCTCATGGTGTCTCCCCCCCCTCCCCCCCCCCCCCCCCCCACACCACAAACCCGTCTCCGTCCCTCCCATTCTCTTACATCAACTCTAACCATCTTCCTTTCTTCGCCTGTTCATGCTGCCGCCAGACCTTTGCTGCAGAAGACGGCTGGCGTCGTTTGATGTTCGGCTCCGTTGCGCCAGAACTAAATTGCCCAGTGCCTGGGTCATTATGGACAGAGCCCCTATGTCTGGCAATCCTCCCCATAGACAGTGTGCATCCATCGGAGGTATAAAGGAGACGATGGGGGGGGGGGGGGGGGGGGGAGGGGGGAGAGGTGGTTGGACTGGCGTGGCAGTTAAGGGGCCTCCGCTGGCAAGGTACAATCGTGTGTCGTTTCTCTCTTCCCAAACCGATGTACACAAATTCACTGTGACTCAGGAGCATAGAATGTTCTTGCATGAATGGTCTAATCTCAAACCATGGATCACAGAGTCCTGTTGAGTGCCTGTGTTAGTCTTCCATTTGTGTGATAGAGCAAGTTTGTATTATGATCTATGTGGGCTGCTCCGTTACTTTATAACACGCGCGCGCGCGCGCTCACACACACACACACACACACACACACACACACACACACACACACACACACACACACACACACAACACACACACACACACACACACACACACACACACACACACACACACACACACACACACACACACACACACCAACACATACACACACACACATACACACACACACGTTTGCACGCACGCCCGCTTACACGCACGCACGCACGCATGCACGCATACATACGCACATACACACACACGTGCGCGCGCGCGTGCACGCGCGCTCACTCACGCATAAAGAATAGAAGCTTGCAGAATGCTACTTAAAGGAGAAATTTGTTAGAATGCTATAGGATTCACTCTGACCAAAAAAAAAAAAAAAGTTTTTGCTGTGAACACATTGAATTCAAACACATGAGCATCGTGGTGGATGGAGGGGAAGTAGGTGGACAACAAGATGGGTATCCAGAGACGGGGGGGGGGGGGGGGGGGCGAAAAGGGTGCAGGTAGGGAGGGGTTGGGCGCGAGATGACCTTTGACCCCCTACCGGGAGAGTGACATGTATAACCTTCATTCGATCGATTCCAAGATCCATATATCGTAGTAAAACAAACTCATTTCTAGTCTGTAGGGATTCTTTTCCAAATTACATTTCAAAGAAATATGTCGTTTCTCAATGAGGGAAACAGAGGGACTCAAGGGATAGAGAGCCTGTCTGGCAGCTGAACCTCTATTCTCCATACCCATACGTCACCAGCTGTTTCCCCAGGGACAGGTTCCTTGCTTCCTTATTCTAGTTTCCAAACTTTCCTTGCAAGAGGCGGCTGGCGTGTTTTGATCTTTGGTCCCATTGTGTCGGAATTAACCTTGCCCTATTCTGAGACCATGAAGGCCAGAGGTGGAACGTCTGACCATGTTGTCCAGATACAGTGTGTAGGCATCAGACGTGCGATGGACAGACAGACAGACAGAAAGGTGTGTCCTGGCCCTGAGGAATGGACACGTCATGTTAAGGCTTGGCGTGTAGAAGATCCAGTACCACAAAGGACCAGTGACATTTTCCTTTCTAAAGCTGATTGTTGCTTGGCGCAGTAGAGG
This sequence comes from Conus betulinus, assembly GCA_016801955.1. NCBI lineage: Eukaryota > Metazoa > Mollusca > Gastropoda > Neogastropoda > Conidae > Conus > Conus betulinus. The sequence goes on along the minus strand of JADBJO010005653.1, from coordinate 79,518 downwards.
TACTAGGAGTATGTAGGACTGATTCTTGTACAGGGAATTAGTAAATTAATAATACCACTCGCAGTGTTTTCTGACTGCAAGGGAATGAGTTTCTATACTATTTCTCTGCTGTTCTAAAGAAGAAGAAAAACAACAAATTCAACCATCCACCCAACCAACCAGCCAACCATGATAAGTAATTAGGTTAAAAGGATAAATAAAAAATAAATAAAAAAATAAATAGTAAGCAAATGACGAAAAAAAAGTTAACCAATGAATCAATCAACCAATAAATAAAAGAAAGTCAGTCAATCAATCAATAAATAAAAAAAAAATAACAAAAATAAATAAATCTTTGTTCTGGACGTTTTGAAATGGAAATGCAGGGTGTTGTGTTGAAGGAAGGGAACATAAATGGAAAGGGAGATGGGGATCTGGGGTAAGGGGCGGGTTGGAAAGTGGTAAAGCATGAGAGCTGATGACGTAGCCATTAACCCCACTTCCAGGAGAATGACTGGGCCACGGTAAAACAGATCAATGGCAAAGATTGATGTATCCGATGAAACCACTCGCCCAGGGCCGCAAGGATTCTTTCCCAAATTACGTTCCAGAGAAATGTGCAGTTTCTGTGTGAGGCAAACGATGGAAGCCAGGGACAGGAAGCCAGTTTGGCAGCTGGGCCTCTCTGCTGAATCCACATGCATCAGCTGTCTGGCCAGGGGCTGATTCTTTGCGTCGCTGGTCCATATTCCCAGACTCCTTTAAATGCAAGAGATGGCTGGCGTCGTCTTTTTTTTTCTTAATGTGTGGCCTCATTGTGTCCGAACGAATCTTTCCCTATTCTGAGATCATGGAGGGCAGACGTGGAATGTCTGACCATCATGCCCAGAGACAGTGTGCAGGTAGCAGACAGTGTGGTGGACAGAGACATCCGAAAATTGGAATGGTGTGCCCTGGCCATGGGGAATGGACACAACATGGTGAGGTTTAATAGACCCTGTACCACAAAGGACCAGTGATGTTCTCTTTGTGGGCTCGATTGCTGCCCGGCGGCAGAGAAGTGCTTAGCTCTGGGTAGAATTCATTCTTATTCTGGAAATCAGTTATACTAGTCTATCGTTCATGTTATCTGCCTGCAATGTGTGTATATTTTGTTCTCCTGTAAAAGCCAGCAACAAAAAAAAAAAAAAAAAAAAAACAAAAAAAAAAAACGAAGGAGAATGGAAACGAAACCCCAAATTACGTACAGACATCCTGTGAGGGTTTTTTTTTTTTTTTTTTTTTTTTTTTTTTAAATTCATCAACGTCTGTTTGTTGCGAAAAGCCGCGATCTCTAATGGCATCACGGGCACAGTGCTTTTCACGTCGTTAATCCGTTCCCATTGCTTTCAAATGTAAATGCAAGGTAGAAATCTGGAAGGTATGGACTCTTGACGTCAGATATCTATTTCAGGCATCCCCCCGTTGACATTTCCATGGCAAGTCACAGCAAACGGGGTCAAGGAGGAAAACATATTGACAAATAAATCAATAAATAAATCCATGAGTAAATAAGAATTGAAAATAGATAAATAAATAAACCAAACAAAAAAAAAAAATCAAAGCTTAGACTCCAAATGGAAAGTTGAAAAAACAAAATCAAAAGTTAAGAAGCGAAAACACTTTAAATCAATTTTGGAAATGCCGGTATAGCCATGAGAGAGAGAGAGAGAGAGAGAGAGAGAGAGAGAGAGAGAGAGAGAGAGAGAGAGAGAGAACTTGGTGAAAATTCTATTACATTCTTTCAAATAAAATAAAATTGAATTAAGAAAAACCAAAATAACGAAGTCGATATATTTGGATGTGTCCTACAGTGGCTACACAGATGCAGAACACATTTGTAGAAACAGTACGCTTTCGGTGAAATTGGCATCATAAATCATTGCATTATAATGATATCTGTACTATGACCACATCATCATGATCATTAAATCAAGCGAATCAAAGCAAAATCCCACACTCCCGATAAAACAGCCTATTTTTTTTTGTCCAAACATGCAACAGCTAATCTCGTTTTTGTATATGGGGTGTGAAAACCAGAGAATAAAAGCAACATAAGTTTAGATTTCCCACGACCAACAAAGCCACGCTCTCATTGCACTTCCAATCTGCAATACTCTCTCACCTTGCAAGCCCTCAGACACCCCCCCCCCCTCCACCCTCTCCGTCCTTCCCGTTTCTCTCTCTCTCTCCCTCTGTGTTGTCCATCCCCTCACCCCCCAGCTCCCTCCCTCTCTCTCTCTCTCTCTCTCTCTCTCCCTCTCTCTCTCTCTCTCTACTCTCTCTCATCTCTCACATTCGCTCTCTCTCGTGGTTTTTTTTTTTTTTTTTTTTTTTTTTGTGGTCATCCGACTATCGTCTTTCTGCCGTGAAGAAATAGACACTTATTCTTTCGTACAGACCCTAATTGCATTCGTCAATTAGACGCCTTCTCTCTCTCTCTCTCTCTCTCTCTCTCTCTCTCTCTCTCTCTCTCTCTCGCTCTCTCTCTCTCTCTCGTCGTTTTTTTTTTTTTCTTTTTCTCTCTCTATCCCACTATCGTCTTTCTGCCGTGAAGAAATAGACACTCATTCTTTCGCACAGACCCTGACTTCATTCGTCAATTAGACGCTCTCTCTCTCTCTCTCTCTCTCTCTCTCTCTCTCTCTCTCTCTCTCTCTCTCTCTCTCTCTGTTTAATTTGTTTTACCCTCGCAAGACTGATCGTAAAAAGCCCAAGTCCAGCGCCAAGCCGACTACGTCAACAGGCAACAAAAGGACAGAGAACAACACTAAGAGGTGGCGGAAGAACGTGCAAAAAACTGGGCAGATTTGGCAACACGGGCGGAGGGAATCACTGGGAATGCCTTTGAAACTGACCACACACACACACACACACACACACGCGCGCGCGCGCGCGCGCGCGCACACACACACACACACTCACACACACACACACGCACGCGCGCACACACACACACACATACACACACACACGCGCGCGCACGCGCGCGCGCGCGCACGCAAACACGCACGCACACACACACACACGCACGCACGCACGCACGCAAAAAAAATATGATAGAAAAGACTGACACAATAAAATAGATTATGTTTGTGATAGAATAAAAAGAAGACTAAATGAAAAAAAATACGAAAAACAAATTTAAAACGAAATTAAGATCTGCAGAAAAGAAAAAGATAAAAAGAGAGTCAAGTGATTCGTATTTGCATGTGCACGCACGTGTGTGTGTGTGTTGTGTGTGTGTGTGGGTGTGTGTGTGTGTGTGTGTGAGTGTGCGCACGCGCGCGCGCGCGCGCGTGTCAATGAGTTTCTTTCACACACATCTGATTTTCTCTGCGCGTCTGTCTCCCTCTCCCTATCTCTCTGTCTCTCGTTCTCTATGTCTCTGTCTGTCTGTCTGTCTGTCTGTCTGTCTGTCTCTCTCTTTGTCTCTCCACCCTGTCTCTCAGTCTCTGTCCTCTCTATGCCAGTCAGTCAGTCTGTCGGTCAGTCGGCCTATCAGTCAGTCTGTTAGTCTGTCTGTCTGTATTTGTCGGCCTCTCTCTCTCTCTCTCTCTCTCTCTCTCTCTCTCCTCTCTCTCTCTCTCTTCTCTCTCTCTCTCTCTCTCCCATCTCTCTCTCTCTCTCTCTCTCTCTCTCTCTCTCTCTCTCTTTGTCAATATAACTGGTTGTCTCTGTCTCTAATAAAATGTTGATGTTCTTGGATAATAATGGAAAGAAGACATGGGCTTCTAGTGTGCGACAATGGTTGAGTTCTTATGGATTGGGGTTTGTTTGGATAATCAGGGCGTTCAAAACACATCTGGGCTTTTAAAATGTTTTTAAAGACAGGGTAAATGATTTGTAGGTGGCAAAACTGGCATGATCATGTTAATCATAGTGATAGATTCTTATAGTACAGACTCTTTAAGACAACGCATGAGTTAGAATCATATGCCAATGTTAAAACGAATCGATACGTTATGATCCCATTAGCAAAGTTTAGACTTGGTGTTTCTAATATCGCTTGTCATCGTTTCAGATACACAACGCCGAAGGTGAATTGATATGCCGTTTGTGTGGTTTAGCTACAGAGGATGAAGTTCATTTTGTTGTGCTGTCCTAGAACCAAACTTATTCAACCTAAGTATTTTACTGAAAGCACGTCATTTCAAGGTAATATTACGGTTGTCGTTTAGAAAAGAAACCACTATCTGCATCTGGCTATGTATATTTATGAAGCACAAAATAGACTGCGTGCCGTTGTGCATTAACTTTATTCGACTATGTATTTTCATTGTTGCTCTGGATAGGTTTATAACATAAATGCCTTAGGCGTAAGTTGCATGGTAAAACTTTGTAATCCCCCCCCTCCCCTTCAGTGTGGGGGCGGCCATGGCCTTAAATCAAATAGATATTCGTATTCTGTCCGTATTCTGTCTCTGGTCACTGTCTCTCCTCCTCTCACTCTGTATCTCTCTCTCTCTCTCTCTCTCTCTCTCTCTCTCTGTCCTCTCTCTCCTCTCTCTCTCTCTCTCTGTCTCTCTGTCTGTCTGTCTGTCTGGTCTGTCTGTCTGTATGTCTGTCTCTCTCTCTCTCTCTCTCCAACTCCTCTCTCTCTCCCCTTCTTCTCATCTCCTCTCGCTCTCTCTCTCGCTGTCGCTCTCCTCTCTCTTCCCCTCTGTCCCTGTCTGTCTGTCTGTCTCTGTCTGTCCCTGTCTCCTCTCTGTCTGTCTGTCTCTTCTCTCCCCTCTCTCTCTCCTCTCTCTCTCTCTCTCTCTCTCATCTTCTTTACACATTGATTTACACGTACTGAAGGGACAAATAAGTAAGTACTCATCATCTGTAACCTACCCGGAATGAAAAACAAATCCCGCCCCTCTGCCGCCCTGTCTGTCTGTGTCTCTCTGTTCTGTTTTGTCTCTGTCTCTGTGTCTGTCTGTCTGTTTGTTGTCTGTCTGTCGTCTGTCTCTCTCTCTCTCTCTCTCTCTGTCTCTCTCTCTCTCTCTTCTCTCTCTCTCTCTCGTCTCTCTCTCTCATTTTTCTTTCTTCTGCCCCGATTGTCTTTTTGTCTCGCGAATATAACGGCGGCACTCATTGTTTGAAACACCCCCACACCCACCCCCCTCCGCCACTGCATTTTTCTTTCAGATACCTTCTCTTTCTTCTTCCCTGTTTCTCCGCTTGATTTGCTGCTATCTGCTATACAAGACTATGACCGTAAAAAGCACACCCCACGCCAAAGTCGATTATGTCATATAGGCAACAAAGAAAGAACAGAGAACTAAGAGTAGGCGGGAAACGTGCGAAAAATGGACAGCGTTTAGACGGCTAGAGACCAAGCTCTAAGCGCTTTACAATCCACACTCGTTTACACAACGGGCTGCCTACTACCTCAGTAGAGCCGACTGAAGAGCTGCCAGCTGGCGCTTCATTCAGTCGTTTCCCGTGTAATCCAGTCAGTATCGTTCAATATCGTTCACTCAGTTTCCTTACTTCCTTCATTCTTTCCATTTCTCACGCAGGGGGCATGCTATGTGTAAGTGTCATCCATACCAACGGCCAAACTGGCCTCTTCCGAAAGGTGGTGATGGGACGGAACCTCGGTTTATAGTATCATTCGAAGGACGTATAGGAAAAAGAGCCAGAACCAATGTTAACTCCTAGGGAAAAATCCCCCTGTACCGAAACGACCCGCGGAGGTTCGAACACGTGATCCCAGGATCACGAATCTGGCGCTCTACCAACGAGCTATTCCGGCCCCTGGACAGGCTGAAAAAAACCACGGGGAAACAGAAAGCGAGTAAACGACAAAACAACAACAATATTTAAGTTACAAGGACAACGGGACATGGGAGAGAGAAAAAAAGAAGAAAAAATGAAGCCGGAAAGACTGAAAAAGTTACTGAAGTTCGATAGATTGAAGAAGAATAAAAAGAAAACTGAAAGAGAAGAAAACATTGAGAATCAAATTGAGAACTGCAGTAAAAAATGTGAACCAGAACAAGAACAAGAACAACAACAACACCAAACAAAGATAAGTAAGAGAGAGACGAGAGGTCTCATATTTCGCACGTGTACGCACGCCACGCACGTAGGCTCACGTGTGTGTGTGTGTGTGTGTGTGTGTGTGTGTGTGTGTGTGTGTGTGTGTGTTTGTGCGTGCGTGCGTACGTGCGTGCGGTGCGTGCGTGCTGTGCTTGCTTGTTGTGTGTTTGTGTGTGTGTGTTTGTGGTGTGTGGTGTGTGTGTGTTTGGTGTGTGTGTGTGTGTGGTTGTGTGCGTGCGTTGTGATTCTATGTTTCTGTCTGAGTCTGCTTCCATCAGTCTCTCTCTACTTCTTCTGTCTCTGTCAATGTCCTCTCTCCTGTCTGTCTGGTCTCGTCTTCTCTCTCAATCTCTCAATTTGGAAAGGCTCTCTCTCTCTCTCTCATCCCTCGATCTCTCTCTCCAGCCTCTCATTCTCTCTCTCTCTCTCTCAGTTCCGTGGAGTATGTCTTCGTTTTTTCTTGCTGATTTAGATCGTTTCCATCAGGAGGTTCAGAAAACAAAGCTTGCTGTATGCACTGCCATTGCTGCAATATATCTGTGAAACTTCATTCATTGCGCTTAAGAAATTCCTTACAACACACACACACACACACACCACACACACACACCCACACACACACACACACACACACACACACACACATAACACACACACGCACACCCGCAGCGCACGCACGCACCCACGCACGCACGCACGCACGCACGCACACCACACACACAGCACACACACACACACCACCAACACACCACACGCACCACACACAACACACACACACACACACACACACACACAGGCACTCTCTGTGTCTCTCTCTCAATCTCTGACTGTCTTTGTCTCTGTCTCTGTCTTTGTCTCTGTTTGTCTGTCTGTCTGTCCATCTCTCTCTCTCTCCCTCTCTCTGTCTCTCTCTCTCTCTCCTCTCTCTCCCTCTCTCTCTCTCTCTCCCTCTCCCTCTCTCTTTCTCTCTTAAAATACACATTCACACCTGTTCCCACCATCCTCTTGCCCTACTCTTGTCCAGCGAATTTTCTGTCATAAGTGTTTTTGCTGAATGGGGAATCAAAACTGCGAATACTTTTGACATCTCTTGAAACGACCTATCTAATTCAACAAAGGACACCTTTAGTTTTCCGAGCGTGTTCCGAAATAATGGGTAGTTATGAAACTTGAGTCCTATTGTGATCTTAATGAGAGAGAGAGAGAGAGAGA
>JADBJO010005653.1:42500-57930 GCA_016801955.1 Conus betulinus | reverse complement strand
AAGAAACAGCCACAACTGACAGCAAAAGGACATTAAGAAACATTTTTCATGTATCGGCTTGAGAATGTAAAGTATCTGAATGTAGGAAAAAACTCTGTTCGGTCAGAAGATATTCATGCGTTGCAACATGCATACAGCACACAGATGTTATCACAGGGATCAGTAGTGTGTGCTCTAGCCAAAGCAAATTCTCTCGGTACAATCGATTTTGTCTGTGTCAAAAAGATTGGTCTATCTGAATGTGGTGAGAGTGACTTGACCAAAGGAACATGTACAGATTTCAACACTCTTACACATGTACAGAATTCAACACTCTCACACACACACACACACACACACACACCACACACACACACACACACACACACAATTACACAAACACACACACCCATACACACACACAACAAATACAAACACCCCCCTCCCCCCACACACACAGACACAGACACACACACACACACACACAGACACACACACACACACACACACCACACACACCACACACACACACACACGCGCGCGCGCGGCGCGCGCACACACACACACACACACACACACACACACACGCACACACACGCACGTACGCAACGCCACGAACGCACGAACGCGCACACACGCACACACACACACACACACCACACACACACACACACACACCACACACTGACTGACTGACTGACTGAAACCATTTACTGTCAGATTAACATAGTGTTGTACTGACAACACACACACACACACACACACACACACACACACACACACACACACACACACACACACACACGCATACGCACACACACACACACACACACACACACACACACACACACACACATCGCACACGCACATGCACACACACACACACACACACACACACACACACACACACACAGAGAGAGGAGAGAGAGAGAGCCCATCCAAAACCTGGTTAAAAATCTTTCTACTATAAAACCTCAGATCCGATGAAAATGTTTATCTCTTTTAAGAATTCAAAGATTGCATGAGGTGGAACATCCCTGAACAAGGGTTTCATGGAATCTGCTGTAAAATGTTTGTGTCTCACATCATGCAAGTCCCAACACTCTAAAAGAATATGTTTTCATTGTGAGTGGCACATGACATGGAATGCACCACGGAACTTCTTTACTCTTTAAAAAGTATGAATGAGTAAAATACGAGCGGGCCAGTGCCACAGCTGGCATAGAGCCGTTTCTTCTTTGCGACCACCAGACGTGGGTGAGAGAAGGAAATCTATCTATCTCTATCTATCTATACATTCATACATACATATACAGAGAGAGAGAGAGAGAGAGAGAGAGAGAGAGAGAGAGAGAGGAGAGAGAGAGAGAGAGAGAGAGAAAGAGAGAGAAGACACGCGCACGCACACATACACGCGCACGCACGCATGTACGCACGCACGCACGCACGCACTTACACGCATACCCAAACACACACACACGCAGACACAGACACACACAGACACAAACACACACACACACACACACACACACACACACACACACACACACACACACACACACACACACACACACACACACACACACACACACACACACACCCTTTCTTGCATGTGAATTGGGTGAAGATCTGTTTCTGCTGAGGTACGAAACAAGGACATTGGGAGGTGACTTTTAGCGGGAATGGATTAAAGCAGAAGACGACAGTGACACGTGCATCTGACCGTCTGCATGATCCTGCATGCTGAATCTGGCTTCATATTTCTCCTCTGTCTTCTTTGGGTGAGCTAGCTTTCCTCAACAACCACATTCTGTTAAAATGGAAGGTTGGTAAATAACCACTTATTTTTTGACCGTCGTGTTTGAGATGATAATTGATGTCATGAAAACCAGACTTGTAACAAAAGCAAGTGCAGATGTCAGACTGATCGGTCTTGTTTTTCTGCAGGAAAGGTGGCTATAAATTTGAACCAGTTCTCGAATGCTTTGTATATAGAGAGGCGTTGTAATACTCGTTTCGTTTTTTACAAGTATAGCAGACACGAGCAATGCAATGCCACTTCATACAAAATGTTTAAGAACTGCTTCAAATTTACTGCCATCTTGCTTGCAGTTCTGTTTGATCCTATCTTAGCCTATAGTCACCTGGTTGATCCTATTTTACTTTATAGTCATCTTCCTTGCAGTCATGTTTGATTCTATTTATTACTTATTAACACTATTACTAATTTATGTTGAACAAGCGAATCTGTTTAGATGCCATTGTTTATATTGTTCTGGCTGGTAGCTTTTGTTTTGGCGATCGAATCTTTTAATCATGAGCCAAAAGCTGGCATGAAAAAATGATGACTTTCAGGGTTGAAGTACAAGATTGGTACATAGACAGAGAGACCTACTGGGTGCTTACACTGCCTTCCTTGCTGAGACCCTGAATCATAGTGAGCCCCTGTAACCGCTCATTTGATATTTTCTGTAGCGTTCCTTTGACACATCCCGTTTTTGTCTTCAAAACTTCTGGATTTGGGGATGGGGGCGACAGCTGATGGAAGTCGTCTACTAGATTTACCAGAATAACGTTATTTAAAGTCTTCAGAAAAACCTGTCCATGTCAGACCCCAAAGGTATTACAGATGCCAGTCTGCATGCGCGTGCTGTCTCTTTGTATTTTAAATGATGGAAGTATTGTGAATCATGGAAGTGTTCCCTCCTTGTAGTTCCAGGTCGATTATATTTTTGTCAGGGAATAAAACAAGATATCTATTGTTTATCCATGTGCTGTGTTCGTATGCATACAAAAAGAAAAAAAAAAACATACTGATACAGCCGTGAGCATGGCAATATGCAGTAGAACATGCGATTGAAAGTTTGGTTAAAACGTGTGTATGGAAGTAAAAAACTATTCCATGAAACAAGATCAGGCTCCTGCATACACTACTCTCTCTCTCTCTCTCTCTCTCTCTCTCTCTCTCTCTCTCTCTCTCTCTCTCTCTCTCTCTCTCTCTCTCCCTCCCTCTCTCCAAAAAGGGAAAAAAAGGTGTAACAGAGATTTTAAGAGCGTTGCGCAAACTTAACTCAATTGATCCAAGAATATTCTGGAAACTGTTCGATGCCAAAATTGAGCCAGTTCTTACATATGGTGCTGAAATATGGGGACTTTATAACAACAAACATTTAGAAAAAGTACATACGTTTGCAATTAAGCGCTTTTTAAATATTCCTCTACATTCTTCGAATATTGTAATCTATGGCGAAACCGGCAGATACCCATTGCATATTAGGTCAAACATTAAATGTATAAAATGCTGCTAGCTAAAACTGCTTAGGCTTCCTGCTTCAAGACTTTGTAACAGGCTTATGAAATGTTACTGAATGAGCACGAACGGGGGAAAGAAATTTGGGTATATTCTGTTAAGAAGATTTTGACTTCTCACGGATTTGGGATTGTATGGATGTGCCAGGGTGTTGGTTATGAGGATGGTATTATTCTGGAATTCAAAGACAGGATGATAGCTTCATATAAACCAAACTGGTATTCTAAAATGGAAAACACGGATAAATATAACTGGTTTTATGGCTTGAAAAGTATATTCGAAACAAAAAAGTATATTTCAGTAATAACGAACAGATGGCATAGAATTTGTCTCTCCAGACTTAGAACAAGGACTCTTGGTCTAAACGCCCATAAAAGATGGCTCCATACTGAGTCATCTACAGCGTCACCTTGTCCATTGTGTGGCTTCCCTAGGGAGGATGAGTCGCGTTTTTTTGTTTCATTGTAAAAATTACTGTGCTGCACGTGATAAGTGTGTAGTTTTTTCAAAAGAATGTTGCCATAAATCAGGAAATGTTGAGAGTTTTTAAAACTGAATTATGACAATAATTCAGTGAATTCACTTGCCAGATATATTGCAGAGGCATTGAAAATACGAGGAGAGGATAGCATCAACTAGAATTTACGACATTCAAATGAAAAAACGATTGCTACAGGAAGTAGTGCAATATTTTGGTTATCGTATTCACTATAATTTACGTCTATGGATAATATTAAACTGGATAGTCGAGATATTGGCTTATTTTGCTTGTATTTCAAGCTTTCAATTGATTGCTATTTATCTATGTTTGTTACTTTCGTTTTCAATATGGTTATTTTGTGATATACCCCCCATGTCACTAAGGCTGTGTAGCTAATGACATTAAACATGTTGAGTGTTCAGTGTCCAAAGGTGGACTTACTCGTTTGTTCATCTGTGTAATCTACTCACCAGCGTGATAGAGTTAAAAAAAATCTGCCTTTTCTGTTCACATGCAAAAAATGGATTTCCTTTTTCTCAAACTTGCCACATTTCTAGTTACTTAGAGAGACAGACTTTTTTTTTTAACTTATCTACATGCGTTTTCTACTTACTTGCAAAGATGAACTTCCGTCTCTTTAACCTATCTGCGTTTTCATTTTTGCTACAAAGATGGACTTTGTTCAGTAATCCGTCTTGACATGGAAGACAAATCTGAATACTGATATCTCTTTAATTACGCACCAATATATATATATATATATATATAGAGAGAGAGAGAGATGAGAGAGAGAGAATCACACAATGAAAAGGCAAATTAGAAAATTTTCTTTTCCACCACTCCCCTCACACACATATATATATATATATATATATAAATGTATTTCAAGGATAAGTAACCGGACACAATTCCAGCAATTTACAGAGCAGCTTGATGTTACAATCACTGTAAGAAATATTAAATTATTACACTAAACTTGCTTTTATCCTTAGATTGAAAAAAAAAGGGGGATAAGCATTCATGTCTGTAGTGATACATTATTCTGTCTAACTAACACTGTGTGCTTGTGTGGGTGAATGGAGAATAATAAATACTTCTCATAATGAGTCTTCAGCAAGCTTATAATCTCCAGAAAAGAGAGACAAAATCCAAAGAAGAGAACACTTACTGACATATCATAACTCCTGGTTAGATACCTCATAACTCCTGGTCAGATACCTGATTGATTTCAAAACCTGATTGTTTCTCCTCAGTGACCTCGGAAAATAGTAACTTAACTCCTCTGCCTTTTCGGTCTTAAGCAGAATGCTATCCCAGAAAAACGCTGGCGTGCAATACCATAGTATGTTTGTTGAGTTTTCAAAAAACCAACCAAAGGTGTCACCTAAGAAGCAAAAGAATATCATGAAACAGTAAAACAAGCTACATTTTCTTGTGAAAAGTAGAAAAAAGAAAAAAAAATAACCTCTAAAAACACAAGTGCTGAGGGCCAGTTCTTGGAATGAATCCACAAGGGACTGAATTACAAGAAACTAATAATTTCCAAGGATAAGTAACCGAGCACCATTCCAGCAACTTACAGAGCTGCATGGTGTTGCAATGACTGCAAGAAATATTGGATTATAAACTAAACTTGCTCTTATGTCTTAGATTGAAGAAATAGGGGGAGATAAGCATTCATATCTGCAGTGGTACATTATTCTGCCTAACAGTATGTGTTATTGCGGGTGAATGTGTACGGTCGGCAATTCGTTTCTTTATCGGGGGCGGGCGGGAGCACTGCCCTCTCCCGTCTTCCTGGAAGTAGTGAAGCCACATATACGGACAGTATGGTTCACGGTGCTCCCATTTCCCACCTTTGCAGGAATTTAGAAGAAGAGAGAACACCCTCTTTCTAAATTAAGAAATTTATAGCCCCCCCCCCCCTCCCCACATTTCCTACCCCGCTCTTACAAAAGAAAATTAGATGAGCCTCTCCCCTTTTCCACTGTTACTCCCTCCTTCTCCGCTTTTATGATGAATATCACCCGCCTTACCTGCCCCTCCCTCCCTCCACTGTACTAAAGTTTGCTCCTCCCTTCCCCCTCCCCCTCCTTCCCAACTCAAAATATCTTCCTATACCACTGAGCAGTTGGTGATAACTGATGTCGAGTATTACCATTACATATTGAATACGTGTACCTAAATTTGATCGGAGAAGGGAGGAAATCCTGCACGTCTGGCTTTCACAGGTTTGTTGTAAGTCTATAAAAAGAGAATAAGTGAGGGGGGAGAGAGCGGAGCCGAATTTGAAGACAAGGGATGCGGGGGCTGTCATGTGTGTAGGCGACTAATATCACCCTGAACTGCTGACAAAAAATGCATGAATATGCATTCATGTACAGTGTTGAACCTGCATTAAAACATGCTCAGGACAGAGGTTATAATTCTGGTCTGTGTGGCACCAGCACCGAGTCTTTGTCCCTTGTCTTTGGCGGGAACGCGGGTTTTCTTGCCAGGCCTGATGAATTGCTCAGCACATGCCGTTAGCAAATTTAGAATGGGCATATAGACAAATGACGAATTTCAACTTCAGGATTCATAATCCGGGCGAAGGAGAAAGAATAACGAAATGAGAGAATTGTGTGAAAACATTTTTTGTCCTCTCTTGGTTTGTTATGAGAATGTACGAGGCGGGAGGGGCGAAATTCTGCCAACCTGAGCTTACCCGAGATAGCTTGGAATCGGCTGAGAGCCGCAGTGAAGGAGAGGGGTGTGGGGAAGGGGCAAGGAAATGATGCAGGAGGGGAGGGTGGGAATGAATACGGAAGAAAGATCTTTGTGCCTCTCTTAAAATTCTCTAGGGCCTGGGCATAGAAATATTTGCCTAAAATTATTTGAATCATGGTTAAAATTGAAATTGAAGCCAAATATAATTTTCATGATCAATTTACTTCACAGGTTTTACAGTTTATGAAATCTGATATCTCAGGAGATACCTCAGGCATCTATGGAGGCAAAAAATGTTAGGTAATACCACGTTTGGTGTCAACTAGTAAATACATGAAATATTGAAGCTATTCCTAAAATCACATTTTTGTCTCACAGAGACTTCGTCAGGCGCATTAAGAACAATATTTCTGACAAAAACGTATATAAACTACTTTTTAAAAAAATAAGAGAAACAAAAACAAAAAGAAAAAAAAAAGTAAAACTGAATGTGATAGCAAGGGGCATCTGTCAAAAGTCAGTTACAATATTCATGTGTGCGTTGTTAGAAGGGATGGAGGAGAGGATCAGTTGGGTGGGTGCTGTGAGTGGGAATAAAGGGAGCCGGGAAAGAATGGGGAAGAATGGAGATACGCAGTGCATGAAGACTTGGGAGGGGGTGGGGGGGGGGGGGGGGGGGGAGGTGTAGGGATGGAGGAGAAGGTCTGAGGATGGTATGAGGTAGGGTGGAGCGGGTAGGTTATGACGCACGTCTTTTTGTATATCTGTTTGTTTCAAGAAGTGATATATTAGACGAGAGAAGGGAATTGTGTGCCCCTCTCTGTGTCTCAATCTTTGTCTGTCTGTCGGTCTGTGTATCTCTCCTTCTCTCTCTGTGTCTTTGTGTATCTCTCTCTCTCTTCCGCTCTCTCTCTCTCCCTCTCTCTCTCTCTCTCTCTCTCTCTCTCTCTCTCTCTCTCTCTCTCTCTCTCTCTGTGTGTGTGTGTGTGTGTGTGTGTGTGTGTGTGTGTGTGTGTGTGTGTGTGTGTGTGTGTGTGTGTGTGTGTGTGTGTGTGTACTCAGCATGCGTAAGCATGTATGTGCACACAATGATTGTTTTACTTCGTCTTCTCTCTGTCTCTGTCTTCTCTCTCTCTCTCTCTCTCTCTCTCTCCTCTCTCTCTCTCTCTCTCTCTCTCTCTCTCTCTGCGCCCATTTCAATCCCAAACGGCATTTCTCTGTAGCGAAATGTAGGTCGCTGTGCTGTCTTTGGTTCGGTCACGTTATGTCGCTCTCTCTGTATGAGTCAAAACGCGTTTCATCCTTTTGAACTGGGCTGTCGGTCCGATACAGACATAACATATCTTCATACTCTGCGTGGCTGTGCGAATCCATCCAGCGCCCAAAGCGACCTTCCTGTTAAGGAACAGTACTCCTATCAGTGTTCTTGCTGTTGGTAATATGACAGTTGTCTCCCTTATACCTGCATGTTTTACACACACACGCGCCGCGCGTGCGCGCGCGCACACACACACACACACACACACACACACACACACACACACACACACACACACACACACACACACACACACACGTATATATATATATATATATATATATATATATTGTTAAAACTTATTATATGTAAAAGCTAAAACCTACAGCCCTATATATATATATATATATATATATATATATATATATTAATTCAATCATTAAAGTCCCTTGAGGAATACCAAAAGAGGTCGAAATATTGGGAAATATTCGACGCGATTGTTCTTGACTTCTTTGTTCGGAGACTTGCACACATACTTTCTACATTTCATTTGGCTATCTGATTTCCTTGGTTTTTCCCTGTAACCCCCTCTCTCTCTCTCTCTCTCTCTCTCTCTCTCTCTCTCTCTCTCTCTCTGGACTGCCTCAGTGAGGAAAAGAACAACTCGTGAGATTTTACTGTTATGTCAATCTGCCTGTAAATACATATTCCATTCCTGTCATTCTTTTAAGTATTTATTTATTTATTTATCTATCTATCTATTTATTTGCTTGCTTGTTTATTTACTTGTTTCGCTTTTTTGTCCCAGGTATGGTTTTGGTGTGGTGTAGCCGTGCAGGGAGGGGGATAAGGGGGAAGAATTATAGTTGTATGGGAGAATTAGATAGTGGGGGGCAGGGGGAGGGAGGGAGGAGGCAGTTACACTCATTGATGTATTCAATCATTGGCACTCTCCACAATGTATCATAAATTACATTTGCATCATTTCATGTAAGTTTTATTAGTTGTTTCTGTTGTGTTTACCATTATGAATATTTGTTTTTTTCTGTGAAAAGCACTACATGCTTTGATTGAAACTGTCAGTACAATAAATATCACAGTTCACAGATACTCGTAAACGCTTTGTATCAAACGCCAGAAATGCTGCAATCCACATATGTGAATGAAAAAGTTAGACAAGAAAGGCGTGGAAGCAAAAAGAAAGAAAGAAGAAAAAAAACCCCAAACATTTCAAAAAGTGAAAGATGAGGTTGAAGGAAAAACAAACAAACAAAGAAACAAAAAAAAAAAAAAAAAATAGAACCTGTGGCACACACACACACACACACACACACACACACACACACACACACACACACATGCGCGCGCGCGCGCGCGCTTGTTTGCACACACACACACACACACACACACACACACACACACACACACACATTTTTTTTTCGTTCCTGGAATGGTAAGACAATGTAACTGGTGGTGATCGTGTGGTGACAACGGCAATGATGGCATCATTTAAAAAAAATTATGTCATCTTTGTCTTCTGAATGGGAATGAATTGTTCAGCCGATTTGTTTCATACCTATGTGTTCTTGTTAACATTGTTGCCATGCTTACCATTTGATTATTTTACAGGTCGTTTTTTAATGAAACCTTTTTAGAAACAGTATCCTCTAACCCCCCCCCCCCCCCCCCCCCCCCCCCCCCCCCCCCCCCCCCCCCCCCCCCCCCCCCCCCCCCCCCCCCCCCCCCCCCCCCCCCCCCCCCCCCCCCCCCCCCCCCCCCCCCCCCAATGCAATTCTTCTAACGCCTGTAGCCAACACAAGGAATAACCAGAGTCTAGCTTCCAAAATGTGAACGGAGTAAAAGTTGCAGCACCTTAGTTCTTGCAGATGCACAGTTAATTTGGGTACTCTACCAATAAGTATTAATCAGCATCTATATATATATATATAGAGATGCGCGCGCGCGCGCACGTGTGTGTGTGTGTATGTGTGTGTGTGTGTGTGT
The DNA here is from genome assembly GCA_016801955.1 of Conus betulinus. NCBI lineage: Eukaryota > Metazoa > Mollusca > Gastropoda > Neogastropoda > Conidae > Conus > Conus betulinus. The sequence goes on along the minus strand of JADBJO010005653.1, from coordinate 48,189 downwards.
GTGTGTGTGTGTGTTCCGCCAGTTTTGTGAAGTTTTGCGTTAAACGTTAGCTTAATAATGGGATAAACATTGGCCTGAGAAGTTTTTTTTTTTTTAAACATATATTTGTAAGTGCGTTCCTGCTGTCCAGCTAGCATTTTCAAAATTTCCTTTTTGTCATGGGTCAGGTTCGACTGTGATTTTTTTTCTTTTTCTCTCTCTCCTTCCCAGCTGAATGAGAAAAGACACTTATATGGTCAGACTATTTGTTTTCTTTTTCTTCTTTCCCCCCCCCCTAGCTTATGCGGGTACGACTGGTTTGGGTGAGTGCATTTCACGTCTCATGTTAAGCACGTGCATTCTGCCATTCGGTCTCGCCCTCCACGTGGGGCTAGCACCCAGCCCGCGTGGGCTCTCGTGGTCGGCCAATTGGGGCCTTCCAGCTAGCGAAATAGACTCGACCATCAGTCGTGCCGATATTTGAGGGGTGGAAGGCAAGAGGGGGCCTAAAGAAGAATCGCACTGGGAGACACAAGGGGCTGAGACACAGAATCTGTAGCAGCCGTCCGGGGAGTTTGTTGCTCCTGTGACCCGACTCCGCTCAGCTTCGAAGGTCGTAGAGAGAACTTCATTGCCTGGGCCACCAGCACACACTTTTCATTAAGTGACGGGTAGGCTGTTACCCGTTTTTGGACAGCTACCCTTCGATGTGGGAACGCTGCTGATCCTGCTGATCCTACTGGTCGTCCTGACCACACGAGCTGATGAGGTAGAAATTAGTGCTAAGATCGTAGTGAGCGGCCCGCAAACAGCTATGTTAACGACCAATCTGTCGCCCCTGCCCAATTTGTCGCCCGGCGACAGATTGGGCCACAACACCAGACCAATTTGTCAACACCAGGACCAATCTGTCGCCCGTTCTAAATTTTTGAGGGCGACAGACTGGGTCGCACTTCACTGTCCAATCTGTCGCCCCTTGGCCAATTTGTCGCCAACTTACCTTGCTCTCAATAAGCTGATGTTGGGCCACAGTTTCTCTCATTCCCACACTTCTCTCACTTTAGGAGAAAGTGTGGGGGCTCACTTTCTCTCGTTTGAGAAGAAAGTGCGGGATTGAGAGAAAGTGTGGTCCTTCCCCTTTCGCACTTTCTCCCATGTGGGAGAAAGTATGAGGGCGCCCCCACACTTTCTCTGTGAAAGAAAGTGTGGGAAGTGCCCCCATATTTCATTACTTATTATTTTTTTTTCAATTCCGTTATTAGTTTTTTGTCTTTCCTTAACATCAAACTAAGAGCCAAATGATAATAAAACCTAATAAAAACAGTGATGGAATAAGACATGAGTTTTGTTGTTTTTCTATTGAATGGTCACATTGAGAAATCTTCAGAGTGCATAATCAATCAGAAAAATCAAACATGCAAGTGTGTCAAGCAGGTAAATCAACTAGTTATCAAATCCAAATAATATAATTCACGCTGGAAAGTAGGCAAACACAAAAAAAGGTGCTGTATGTTATTTTGGTAAGTTTTTATGGACATGGTATTGAACATTGGCCATAAACGTTACCTGTCCAATACTCTCCCTATCGAATGGGATGACCACGAAGTAGTTCAGTTTATTGCAAAATCCAAATGTTCACTACTTGGGCTGCGTAAGCTCTAATGGTAATTTTATAATATTCACAACCTAGATAACTACTGGTCAGTGCCAAAACCAGTGGTCAGCTTCATGAAAATTTCACGTTTTCACTATTTCACTGCATATTGGTGTGTCATAAAACGCTTCTGTACAGTTTACAATATAGATGTCCGGTGGTCAACAAGATTGACCAGTGGTCAGTTTCATGTAAATTTAATATTTTCCTGAGTTCACTCCATATTGATATGTTTATGCTTTCTTTTTTAATGTAGCAGACCAGTGGTCTGCAAGAAAGACTAGTGGTCAGTTTTATGTCAATTTCATATTTTCATTGTCTCATTCTGTATTGATGTGTTATATAGGGTGTATATGCTTCTTTAAACGTAGTATGCTCTTCACAACCCCACACACATACATACACAACCAGCCACTTACACATGAAAAACACTATCACTCCACTCCATAAACTCCGCGGGTAATAATTACAGTCTACTGCACATAAGTCGACGACGTGCCGGGGGAAATGGATTATACGTTGACTTGTGCGTTGACTTATCCATCGGTCGGAAAACTCGACTTTTCAGAAAATAACGTCAACTTATCCGTTATTCTGATATCTCGACTGTTCAGAAAAAATGTCGATTTGTCGGTCAGATGACTTTATATAGTCGACTCCACGTAAGTCCACCTCCAGATTAATTGGCCCAAAGGCTTGGTTCTGTTTGCAAGCCTCCTTTATCTTTGTAAAATCAGATAATTCGCTCTTGGATAAATACACTTTGGATAAATCGACCCTATAAACGTAAACGTTTCTTCCATAAGCAGCTATCGTCACACACACACACACACACACACACACACACACACACGCACGCACGCGTGCTCACACACACACACACACACACACACACACACACACACACACACACACACACACACACACACACAACATAATCATATTTTTTTTATTGCAGAAGACTGAAAACCTATTTACCATTTTTTTTTTTTCAGAAAAGACTTTGAAGGAGGTTTTACGAAAACCCGTTTAATATGTGACATTGTTTTAGGGCTTGTTCAATGTTCCATTTGTACTTTTTCTTGAACGGTGTCTTTTTCCTTTTCATGTTTAAATGTATTTTCACGTCATTTTGGTTATTGACGTGGGCTTGAATTCACATCGGGATAGCATGGGGCCAATAGAATTTAACAGGATTTTTGGAAGAGCTTCTACGCTGTTATGGTGCCAATCTCATGCTATCTCAATGTGAATACAGACTCTGTGTGTTTCTATATTGTTTTTATTTATTTTCTTTTTTTTTTCTAGACTAAGAAAACGTGTGCGAGAGGTGCCTGCCAGAGGCGACTATCCCAAAAGGAATTGGTAAACCCTCACACCAAATTAGAAGAGAATTGGCCCCAATACCCTGGAGTTACAGGGGCCATGATTCTTTATTACCCCGCCACAGGAGTAGAAAACACTCCAACTTCAAAAGTAGTTCGCTGTGACGCTGTGTTTTTCTATCTACTCAAATATTCCCTCTTCAGCCATAACGTCTTGCCCTATAAGGTCTATCCCAAAATATGCAACACCCGGGCCCAATCTGTGGCCGGGCGACAGATTGGTCCTGGTTTGAAGACCAATCTGTCGCCGGGCAACAAATTGGGCAGGGGCGACAGATTGGTCGTTAACACAGCTATATTTTATGTTGATTAATATGTTTGAGAGCCTCGCATTTTGAAGACCAATCTGTCGCCGGGCAACAAACTGGGCAGGGGCGACAGATTGGTCGTTAACACAGCTATATTTTATGTTGATTAATTTGAGCCTCGCTTGTATAGGTTGTATGGGTTTTCAACGTGAAGATTAACCATTAACAATATTGATACGGTCGGAGAATAAGCAAATGTGAATGTAAGGTTATCCTCTGTAGGGAGAGCGTGGTGAAGAAAGAAAGGAAAAAGAGAAAGAAATTCTTTAAAAGAGGAGAGGGGAGAGCAATCAGAAATCTTTGGTGTGTAGCATCTTTTAGCAAGGATTGCGGCCCTTCCCCTCCTTGCGTTTCTCCCGGGAGCAGAGGGAGGTAGTGCGTATGTGAGCCTTTGTGTGTAGCCATTCTATCAATGCTCCATTCTCTACTTTCTTCATTCTTCTGACTCTCCCTCTGGCATTGAGATTTTGATCTGAGTGCTGGAGGAGAGGGGGGTTCTCTGACTGTCATCTCATTGTGTGGTTCTGTGAGCGCCTGTGTGTGAGCTTCTGAGCGCGACTGTGGTCTCTCAGCCCCACTCTTCCTCCTCAGAATGTCAGGGGACTTGATAACCAGCCTCCCTGTTCAGCTCAGTTCCCAAGGTCCAAGTAAGCAGCCAGAACACCAGGGCCATGGGACTGTGACCGTCATTCCTCCAGATCCCAGCAGGCAGCCAGGACACCAGGGCCGTGGGACTGTGATCGTCATTCTTCAGGGCCCTGCGGGCAGCCAGGACACAGGGCCGTGGGACTGTGACCGTCATTTCTCCAGGTCCCAGCAGGCAGCCAGGACACCAGGGCCGTGGGACTGTGCCCGTCATTTCTTCAGGGCCCAGCAGGCAGCCAGGACACCAGGGCCGTGGGACTGTGACCATCATTTCTTCAGGGTCCAGCAGGCAGCCAGGACACCAGGGCCGTGGGACTGTGACCGTCATTCCTCCAGGTCCCAGCGGGCAGCCAGGACACGAGGGCCACACGGCTGTGACCAACTGCCGGAGACGACGGGGACGCCCGTCCGTGCAAAAGCCATAGCAGCTGGACACGAAGTCCCTGAACTGTCCCAGAACTGTACCATGTCACTTACCCTGAGGGAGAGATAAGTGCTGTGTGCGTGTGACAGAGGGGTGTGTGAGTGAATCTTTGTACTTTCGTTTCTTCTTTTGTCATTAAATCGTCTGTCCCTTTGCTTGCTCTCTCCTCATCGTCATACATATTTTAGTTCCTCTCTTTTCAAGCCCCTCCCCCATATCTCTTTCGTCCCGGACTTAGTGGGAGTTAGGTTGGGAAAGGCGAAGGGGGGTGTAGTTGGGAAATTTTTCCATTTGTTAGTGCGTAGCTAGGTCGTCCCGCCATAACATTCGATATTCATCTGTTTCAAGAAATAAAAGAAGTTTGAATGTAAAATTGTGAATTAACTTCATCGTCACCATTATCATTATCATTACTAGTAGTAGTAGTAGTAGTAGTAGTAGTAGTAGTAGTATTGTTGTTATACTAACTATTGTTGTTGCTGTGAGTAGCAGTAGTAGTAGTAGTGGCAGTGGTAGTATTTCTGATATTATCATTGTTGTTGTTGGTGGTGGCACAGGACTGCTCTAAAGGCAGGTGAAGACAGTGCTTCTCTGGGTCCTCCCCAGCACGTTCAGGTGCTCCTTTTTCTTCTTTGCCTTAACTAGGCTGATCCTTGAGAAAGGTCCAGTGACGGTGAGGAAAGACCCACTGACCACAGGGAAAGTCCTGTTGACAGTGGGAAAGACTACAACTTTGGATTCTCTCTTGAGGGCACATAAGACCGTATGGCGAAAGCTTGGCTGTGTCTGGAGTGGCACTGTCTTCATCTGTCCGTGGGCAGGGGTCGTTGGGTCTGTGGGGTGTGCTCGACAGCTGGAGGGTGGTGTTTTTTTTCGCCGGTGGGCTCTGCAGTCATGAAATACGGGCTGGTACACCCATGGTGGCGCCACTTTAAGGCTGCTATGAGTTGCATCCTGTAGTCTGATTTACCTCTGTTCTGGAGCAGTTATGTCCCTTGATATCTTAATGGAGTGTCCTGCGCGTGCCTGTACCCATCGCCAACTCAGCGTAGGCCTCCAAGGGTGGTACAGGACTGATCTAAAGGCAGGTGAAGACAGCGCTTCTCTGGGTCCTCCCCAGCACCTTCGGATGTTCCTTTTTCTTTTCTTCTTCTTGTTATTACTATAATTGTTGTTGCTGTTAGTAGCAGTAGTAGTAGTGGCAGTGGTAGTATTTCTGATATTATCATTGTTGTTGTTGTTGTTGTTGTTCCCCTCTCCTTCACTCTTCAGAGGAATTTTACTCAAACGTAAG
>JADBJO010005653.1:37500-40000 GCA_016801955.1 Conus betulinus | reverse complement strand
AGATGCGTCGTATGGTCGATGTACACACTGTAGAGCAGAGATGTAGTGTGACATCATGTGACGACGAGGAAACTCAATCCGCATACTGTTGAAACAGAAATTAAATTGATTGCATTTTAATTCAAGTGTCTTTGCAGACCAAAATAAGTTTCCTTATCTCGTGTGTTAGCACTGCAGAATATTTTACAGTAATGCTGCTGTCACAAAGTGACTGTCAATAGCAATGCAGCGTGTGTGTGCGTGTAGTAGTAGTACTTTGATTTAACGTCTCTTCACCCTCAAGTGACATTAGACAAAAAAAATTGCATAGGAAAGATTCCTTAAAGTGTTGAGGGTTTTTGAGTAAATGTAACATCAATGCCATACTTAAGTTTTGGATTCTATTAACACAAATAATCTCAACATTACTAACAACTATCAAAGAAAAATACCAACAGAACTAGAATGCAAAGTTTCTGAAAACAACTTAAGAAGATCAAGGTCATTAAGTATTTTCTGTAATGTTATCAGATTTCGATGGTTGAGCGCAGTGCCTCCATTTTTGAGCATTTGAGCTTTGATGGCAGGACAGTGCAGAAGCAGTTGATTCGTAGAAATTTGACTGCCACAAACACAAATAATATTTTTACAAGATTTTGTTTTGAGGGCATTTAGACGAATCTTAAACATCAAAGACGTAATTGATCTGGATTTGATTTGACTTAAACTCTCAATTATTATATCCGAATGCAGTGTATCACAAGCTTTTACACAATTATGTGAATATTGTATATCTGAGGTCTTCAACTTGTCAACAAAATTGTCCTTTGCTAACTTGTCAAAGTATTTATAATATTCATGTAGATCTAGCTTAACATTAAGTTTAATTGTCCCTGTAGCATTGCGTGCTGCGCTCTTGGCTTTGATCTACCTGTTCATTAGAGAGAATTCCACAGTGAGATGGAATCCATAAAAAGTAACACTGATATCTTTGCTTGCTAAGTGATGTATTAAGTGCTGGATTTCGTGTGTCATTTCAACCCATGTCTTGGTATTTTGACCTTTGATAGCATATAATACAGATTTTGAATCCATACAAAATAATATTTTGCATGCATTTAAAGGTAACTCTTCAATGTGATGTAACGCCATTAAAATGGCTCTTAATTGAGCAGTGAAAATGAAATAATACCTACCAATATTATAACGTTTTAACGTTTTCAAGGAAGAAATAAAAAATGCTGATCCTGCACTGCCATTTTCTATTACAGACCCTTCTGTGTAAATCTTGATATAGTTAGTATAATTGTTTTCAATGCTTAAGTTACTAAATTTTTCAAGATATTTGGAGATTGATTTTTGTTTAAATTTGTATCGTCAATATCAAAGCAGGTTTAATATGCTCCCAAGGTGCTACTGGTGAAACAGGTGGCTTAGTGGCTATTTCTTTGTGTTTTAAGTCTTTAGAATTGATTATATCGGTGACATAGGAATTGATTGATTGTAAAGAGTGTATTGTTTTAGCTCTTTTGGCAAAATCTTTCACGGAGTCTAATCTGATTTCTTCCTTACAAAATGTATCAAAAGCAAAAGACTTTACTATAAATTTAGCGCAAGAATTTTTCCTATTGCCATCTAGAGGAAGAACACCTGCTTCTTTATATAATCCTAGATTGGAAGCATGTACTGGAACCCCAAGTGCCAGTTTAACAGCTTTGCAGTCTATGCTTTGAAGTTTGGATAATAGGTGCTTGGGGGCGTTAAAGAAAACTTCTTGGGCATATACTAAGCGAGATCGAACAAATGAGTTTGCAAGACATAAAAGTGCTTTAGTATCTTGACCCCAACGTTGTTTACTAATAATTTTGAGAAAATTCAATGCTTTTCGTGTTTTGTCCAGTATATGATTTATATGTTGATTCCAGGTAAGTTTTGATGACAGATAAACATCTAAAAACTTAACACTTTGCACAAACTTAAGGACAATTCCATTAACGCTGAATATAGGCATTTTATCTGGGTTATAACCTGAGTTAAAAAGAACCATGTTTGTTTTTTCTAAAGATAGTGATAAACCATTTTCTTTCATAAAATTAGTGATTTTATCTAATTCCTTTTGGCAAAACATTTTTTTGTATAGTTTAATGCTCCAGTGGGTGTATTGCGTTTCATTTTTACCTTCAACTACATGCATATATCGTCAGCATACTGGACTAAAACTGAATCGTTTGACAATCTCTTTGGGAGATCGGCAATGAGTATATTAAATAAAACAGGAGAAATAACTGAACCTTGAGGTAATCTCATCTCAAGTTCTCTGGGGTTCGAGTACGCGGTTCCTACTTTTACTTGTATGAAACGATGCGAAAGGAAATTTTTAATGTAGTTATACATATTACCATTAATATTGTTTCCTTAAGCTTTTGCAATAATTTGTAGTGCCATATTTGATCATAAGCTTTCTTAACGTCAACAAAAGTTGCAAGGATATTCTTCCACCTCACGACGAACTGCTATTTGA
>JADBJO010005653.1:22500-30000 GCA_016801955.1 Conus betulinus | reverse complement strand
CCAAAGAACGTCAGAGAAATGCCAAGGAAGTACTTCCATGGCTTCTCAATGAGGTTCTGCACACACACACACACACACACACACACACACACACACACACACACACACACACACACACACCACCACCACCACCACCACCACCACCACCACCACACCACCACCACCACACCACCACCACTAACAACAACAGCAAACAAATTGGTTGTGTAATGCTTTCAATTCTATTGATATTAGCAACAGGAAAAAAAAATTGGCTGTGTGATGTTTTCAATTGTGTTTATATTGGCAACGGAGGTAATCTCGAAAGCTGCCATTAGCTTTACAGGTCTGCTAGACCTTGGGAATGAATACAAAACACCCCTTTTAAAAGCCTTCATGCATAGCACAATGGTGCTTTCCACAGAGGAAAATGAGACACACACAATACTGAAGCAGACATGTCAGTTGTTTCATCCCAGATGAATGTCCAGCTAAGAAAGTCTCACCTTGAAGGGCATGGCATAGTATCTCTTAGGGTCAGGTTCATCATCAAATCTGTATGTGACCTTGTGCCTTCGAATTCAAGGCTGGTTGAATGGAAGAAATCAGATTATCCTTCATGTCCACTCTGTCATGGAAGACAAAACAGCGGAACATGTCCTGAGTTCATGCAAAGTGGCGCTAACCCAGGGAAGATACACATGGAGGCACAACCAAGTGCTCAAGGAGATTGCAATGTGGTTGGCACCATTGAAAGAACCACTACGCCACCAGAAGTTCCAGCAGTAAAGTTGTACATGGCAGGAGCCACAAATCATGATCTGGAACAACTATGATATCAAAAGCATGGAATACTGGATGGGGGAGTGGATGACTTGGAATGCACCTCGAACCTCCTAGAATTGAAGAACCATCCAGAGATCATCAGGAAGTGACATGAGATCACAGATATCGTTCTCAACTCAGGTTTATCAACACCAGTTATTCTGATCGAACCCACTGTGCGATGCGAATGCAGAATGGACCAAGCTTCACATCTGCAAGACCGACAAGTATGCCAGTCAAGCCAGCAGCTTGAGAGAATCTTGCTTCGAGGACCAGGTCTTCGCCATATAGGTTGGAGTAAGGGGCTTTGTGTATGATCTAATGAAACAGCTTCGAATATCTGGTAAGAAGAGGTCCAGAACCCTTAAGGCAATGGCAGAAGAGGCAGCAAACAAGAGTTCCATGAGGATCAGGTCGAATAGGAACAACAGTATACTTCATAAGGCTTAAATTTCTCTGTTTAGAACAAGTGTCCGTTAGCGATGTGAGTAAAACTTCAGTCTAAACGGCACGCTTTGAAAGCCAACCCATCCAAAAGGTGCAAGCTCGAATCCCGGTGGCGCAAGGATAAATAAAAAAAAAATGGCAGCAGGAGGGCATCTAGGGACTTATGAAGTGGATGCAACCCAGGCCACTTAAAGTGTGAGGATTTCAGGACTGAAAAACACTTGCTTGAGAGGGGTTTTCTTCTCTGAAGATCTGGTATCAATCCCTCCCTAAAGTTTCCATAGCTGGAATCGGTCTGGTAAATTCAATCAGTTATTTGTGGAGCCAGGGAAAGTAGCATGTGATACGGTCTGCAGGATCTGTTCCCTATTTACTTTGAAATAATAATTTAAAAAAGTCTGTATTTACTAACTTTATCTGCCATGGGAATCAATTACCAGTAGAAAGCAGTAAGGTCCCCGTGCTTGATATGTTCATTGGAAAAAAACTGTGGTAATTTGCTATCAACGATAGGAACATATCCCGAGTCAACCGTTTCATCCAGATCCTTGATCAAAGATCTGGACCAATATTTAATGGATTTGTCTGTGGACCACCTTCCATCTTTCATCAAATCGTACTACTACTACTACTACGACGACGACGACTTTTACTATTGCTGCTGCTACTATTCCTATTACTACTCCTACAACAACTACTACTACAGTTACTACTATTATTACTTACTGCTGGTACTGGTGGTGCTGCTGTTACTGCTACTAGTACACTACTGCTACTGCTAGTATAGTCATGGTTATAATAATGGTACAAATAAAAATTGTCATTACTATTATCATGATGAGGAAAAAACGGGAAAGATTTTGTCATATAATGAAATATGCATATATACAAATACTTTACAGAATAGAAAATACAAAAGCTGTGAGGCTGCTTATAAAGTTCAAGTAGAGAAAAGGATAACAACAGCAATGATAATATTAATAGCCATAGCTTGCGTTGCGTGGTAAGGTTTGTTTCGCCAAAGCCCAACAATGTGCTCAGAAGAGGGTAGCCAATCTAGAGACAGAACAAAGAATGTCTTGCAGGGACACATAAAGGCATCACCATTTTTTCAAAATGATAATGGACAGAAAATATGACAGAATACCTACCACCGCGATTGCAGGTTACGGCGGTTGTCCGTGAGCTGTCCATTGTCCACATCTCTTGTTATCTGTCCTGGCTGGACCCCTGGAAGAAGAAGGGATACTGATCGTTCAGTACACCTTACGTTGATACTGACAGATGAGCAGCCTCTATCCATCATTGTCCTTGCAATCAACGCTTACTGCAAATAAGGCCACTATGGACATGACTGCTTCACATCTCCAGACTCCATTAAGTACCGGCAAAAGACAACAAAGAAGCGTTCAAAAAACACGACAGAAAGAAAAAGAATGAAACAGAAATGAAGGAGGGCAGGAAGCAGATTTTAGGAATTGACCTCACTTGTCATAGGCAATAATTTTGGAGCGTTTTATCATCATGAAACAATTATCACCATTAGAAAAATGGCCTTTTTTCCCAAAGGTAACATACTTGGTAGCCACCTCCTGTAGAACAAACACTACACATTTTGAAACTATCTGTACCACTAACCACCCTTCACTTTAAGTGGGCCTGTTCAGAATCAACATCATTAATATTGTGACATGCCTTCGTCATAGCAAATTTTTCTTTTTGGTAATCATAGTACTAACATTGTACAATGCCATAGTCACTATAGATTTCTCTATCTAAAATTCACGCTGTTGATATTGTACGCTGTCATTATCAGAGCAAAGTACTAACCACGTCACACAAACGCTGCAGCAGTTTGGTGATGGGATAGATAGAATTTACCACATCAAAAAAAACATGGCAGTAATGTGATGGGGTAGATGACACTGACCACGTCAAGGGAATACCACAATGGTGTGGTGGTGCTGGGATAGATGGTACTGACCACATCAGAGAAACACTTCAGTCGTGTGGTGCTTGGATAGATGATATTGACCACATGCAAGAAATTTCACAATGGTGTGGTGCTAGAACTGCAATGGTCTGGTGCCGGGACAGATGGTATTGACCAACCAAAGAAACACTGCACCATTGCAGTGCTGGTGCAGATGGAAATGAATGCATAAAAAACTCTGCAATGGTGTGGAGTTTGAATAGTGTTCACCACATCAAAGAAACACTGTATCGCTAATAGTGTACTGTTGGAATAGATGATGCTAACCACATCAAACAAAAATTACAGCTGTATGATGCTGGAATAAAGAGTACTGACCATCACAAAGGAACCTTATAGTCGTGTGGTGCTTGGATAGGGGGTATTGACCACATTCATCCAAGGAACACACTAATGGTTTTGTGATGGGATCAATGGTGCTGACCACATCAAATAAAACATTGCAGCAGTGTGATGCTGCTGAGATGATAGTACTGACTCATTGAAGACAGAACTGGAGAAATGTGGTGCTGGGATATATGATACTGACCACATCAAACAAAAATTACAGGTTTGTGGTGCTGAGATAGATGATACTGCCCAAATCGAAAAAAATTACAGGTTTATGGTACTGGGATAGATTGTAATGACCATATAAAAAAAAAAATTACAGGTTTATGGTGCTTAGGTAGATGATACTGACCATATCAAACAAAAATTGCAGGTTTATGGTGCTGGGATAGATGATACTGACCAAATCAAACAAACATTACAGGTTTGTGGTGCTGCGAAAGATTATACTGACCGAATCAAACAAAAAAAATACAGGTTTGTGGTGCTGAGATAGATGTCACTGACCAAATCAAAGAAAAACAATTACAGGTTTATGGTGCTGAGATAGATGGTACTGACCAAATCAAACAAACATTACAGATTTATGGTTTGGTGCTGGAATAGATTAGGCTGACCACATGAAAGAAGAGTACAGCGGTATGGTGTTGGGATACATTATATTGAAGAAAGAAAGAAAGGTGAAGAAAGGTGGCAGAGTGGTTAAGACGTTCGCCTGCCAATCCAACGTGTGAGAAGTGCGTGGGTTCGAGCCCTGCCTTTCTTGCCCTTTCTTCCCAGTTTGAATGACAAATCGAACTGAACGTCAAGTCCATCGGATGGGGGCTATAAGCGAGTCTGACCCGTGTGCCTTCCTGGCCCCCTGCACACGTTAAAGAACCCACGGCAGTTGAAAATCGAAAAAGAGCAGGGTGGTTCCCGCCACCCTGGCAAAATTGATGTAGATTGAAGATAGCCGCCTGGTATGTCTTACAAAGCCACAAAAATTGTCACTTACTATAGTCATGTGCCATCGTGTACCGGTGGAAAATGGAGGACATGTATAAACATCACAGGCATCCTATGTGAGAAACTGGAGGAATAAATGAGATGAATGTAAATGAGTGACTGATATTTGAATGGTACGGGAAACGACTGAATGAGCGCCAGTAGGCTGCTCTTCAGCCGGCTCTACCCGGGTAGGCAGCCCGTTGAGTGAGTGAGGTAGTGTGTTTATTGTAAATGCTACAATGGATGACATTGACAACAACACAGACATATTGCAAAAGTTTGTGCTTAGATAGTACTGACCATATCAAAGAAACACTGCAGCGATGTGGTTCTGAAACAGGTGATACTGAACACATGAAAGACGTAATGCAACAGTGTGGTGCTGGAATAGTATTGACCACATGAATGAAACACTGCTGCGTTGTGGTACTGGGATAGATGGCATTTGGCTACATGAAAGAAAATACTGCTGTGGGGTGGTGCTGGGATTGCAGTACAGACCACATAGAAAACACCACTTCGATAGACAGTATTGACCACATCAAAGAAACGCTGCAATGATGTGGTGCTGGCATAGACAGTATTAACCATTTCAAAGAAAGATTTGCTGGACATATGTTACTGACCACATCAAAGAAACACAGCAGACGTTAGGTGCTTGGGATAGATGGCACTGACCATATCAAAAAGAAATATTACAGCAGCGTGATCCTGGGATAGTTCGTCAATGGGAACCACTTCAGTCATCTTGGGGGTGGGGAAGGGGGGATGGGGTGTGCAAGGGGCTGGGGGGTAAATTGATCTGTGAATACGCAGGTGGCTGATCAAACCAATGCGTGCACGAAATGTGCGGTGACAACTTGGAAGGGAATGTGGGAGACCTGCGTTTGATTGCTGGAGCAGGCTTTCCTTGCCTGTCTCTTGTGTTGTGTCACTGCTGTCCTCCTTTCGTCCCATGAATTGGTGCCTTTGTGGACAGAAAATCGCCATACAGCTCAATCCATGGCAGTCATTTCCCATGTGTCAGGGTTGATATTAAACGCTTTCAAGGATGTTTTGAGAGCGTCTTAGAGGCGTTTCTTCTGACCTTCATGGGAGCATATTCCTTGTTGCAGCTTACCATAGAAGAGTCTCTTGGGTAGCCAGTGGTCTGGCATGCAGCTACATGACATGGCCATCGAAGTTGAGACCGCATCAGGATGGTGTGGATGCTAGGCAGGCCTGCTTGGTCAAGCACCTCTGTGTCTGGGACTTTGATCACCAGCAAAGCGGAAGTCCCTGATGATGTCTGTCATAATCCTGTTTTTTTTTTGTCCTGGAGTCTTTTGAGGTTAAGCAGCTTTCCGTCTATTCTGAATCTGATGTCAATGCCTATATCTCCTTCTCTGAATGTGTCAGTCGGCATGGTAGAGAACATAATACTGAACAGTGGGTGCCAAAACATAGCCTTGCTTTACGCCGCTTGTGATGGGAATGGGTCAGGCGTCTCTCCATTGTACTGAATTCGGGCCTGGGATAGTAATGACCACATCAAAGAAACACAGCAATGGTATGGTGCTGGAATAGCCAGCGTTGACCACATCAAAGAAAAACTGCAGCCATGTGGTGCTGGGATAGAGAGTATTAACCATGTCAAAGAAAGGCTTGTTGAATAGATGGCACTGACCATATCAAAGAAATGGTGCAGTGGTGTAGTCCCGGGATAGCACTGATCACATCAAAAAAACATTGCAATGGTGTGGACCAAGGGCAGGTGATACTGACCACATCAAAGAAAAACACGGCAATGATGTGGTGTTTGTATAGATGGCACTGACACCATCAAAGAAACGCTGCAGTTGCGTGGTGCTGGGACAGCTGGTGTTAAAACACATCAGAGAAACACTGCGAGAATGTGGAACTTGCAGTGGTGTGGTGTTGGGATAGACTGGGTTGCCTACATCAAAGAAACACTACAGCTGTGTGGTGCTGGGATAAATGATACCGATTCTCCTTAGGAATGAAGCGCCTCCAGTATGAACAAAGCTGCCAGGATTAGTTTTGATGTCTTCAGAGGACAATCCCAATCTCATATTTACAGTTCTACTTTTCTTAAAGCTCCAAAACCCTGATCGACAGCCCCAAACCTTCCAGGGGTCCTCAGTGTTGTAAAATCTCTTGAGATTTGGTCAGCTTTTAGATGGTCTGGTCGTCTTGAGTGACGTGAACACATTCTAGATACAACAGAGTCCAACAAAACGAGAGAAACAGTTTACAGAACATTCTCACAAATGGCAAGAACCCAGATAGATGGAATAACCAACTAGGGCAAACAATCTTCACTTGGCCTCTTGTGTCCTAGTCATGGAGCCGTTTCGACAGGCGTGGAAGAAGTTTGCCTCCAGTCAGGAAGTACACAGTACAGAACTCGTGACCATCTTGCTAAGGCAGGTAGAACATAAAAGAACAAATCGTTGCTTCTTAGACAGGCCCTCTGGTAAAATACCAGTCGATGGTGTCCTTTCTCACGCGTCATTTCCAGTGCGTGAATATGACCACTGAGAGATGAAATGTGTCAAGACTGAAAGAGATTGTAGTGTTACAGAAATCGGGCCAAAATACCATCTGTTGCACATAACACATTATTTGAAACAGTATTTGAAACATGAATGTTGGAGAAAAGCTGAGCAAATCGTTGCCCTGCCAATGTTGAACAGGCTGTCGATGTGGTTGATCTGCACGATTTGATAAATGTAGTTTCATTGAATCTACACTGCATGTGTTAGATTATTGCAGCAGACGTGACAGAGTCACCCCCACTTTTATGTGATGCCGCTTGTCAGTTAGTATAAGGAGTCTATTTCAAATGGTTAATCTTATTGGCTATAAAACTGTCAAGGCTTATTTAGCAGACAACAGGTCTTCCGTATTGGTGCATTTATCCATTTTACATTACT
>JADBJO010005653.1:7500-20000 GCA_016801955.1 Conus betulinus | reverse complement strand
GATATATGCTTGTGGATGAAAGTGACAATGAAAAGAAATACTCCACTGAGGTCACTAAATTATATTAAAATTAAATACCAACATGAACTCAATAAAATAAATATTTTTTACATGAAAACGGGCTTTCCCTTTCACCGGAAAAAAAAAAAAACTAATATGATGCTTTTTAATTCTGGTTATGATCCAGACAAACTTCCAAACTTCACCTTGGACGGCATTGCCTTAAACTATGCTAAAAAAGTGTTAAATTCCTTGGTGTTATCTTAAGTAATAAGTTAACATGGAATATTCATATTGACCACATTTTAAACAAAGCAAGAAAAAGTTTTAAATTTTCTTAAGGTAGTTAGTAAAACAATCTTGGGGGCAAGATACCAAAACTTTAACTATATTAGCAACTGCCCTTGTACGTTCAAGATTATCATACGCTCAAGAGGTATTTTTAACGCACCCAAACACCTTTTACATAAACTTCAAAGTATTGATAGTAAAGCTTACAAAATTGCTTTAGGAGTTCCCACACATACATCTAACTTAGGAACATATAGCGAAGCAGGAATTTTACCTCTCTCAGAATTTCGTAAAAACTTCTACTTCAAAATTTATACTGAAAAGTTGTTCTCAAAAAAAATGCCTGCTCCAAAGAAGTATGTCTACAATCGGAGAGGGACTTTGGAAAACGTGCACAACATATTCAATCCACAAAATCTATTTATTCCTTTTCTTCTGATCTTCTAAGGGATGCGAAAATAGATGAAGGTAACATTGTCAAAAAAAACCAACGTTTTCGCCCATTCCAAAATGGGAACAGTCAAAAGCTATCTTTGACATAGATTATATACATTTAACTAAAAAAAAGATTCTCTGAATATTCTGAGAGCGTCTGTATGCACTCATTTAGAAAATGAATACAGTACTCATTTAAAGATATTCACAGATGGCTCCGTATTAGAAAACGAAAGCACAGGAGCAGCATTCATAATTCCGTGCTTAAAAAGTAAAAAAGTTATTTTTTCTTGGTAAAAAAAAAATGTCGATATTCAGCGCTGAAGTACTTGCTATACTTAAATCATTGGATTTTCAATTTTAAATTTTCCTATAAATAACAGTCAAGTCCTAGTATGTGCAGACTCTAAAGCAGCATACATGCTATCAAATCACCCAACTCTTGCATACGACTTGATATGATAATGGAAATAAATCATGTAATACACCTACTTTCTATGAAGGCATCACTGTCACTTTTTGTTGGGTGCCTTCTCATTGTGGAATATCAGCAAATGAACAGGTAGACCAAGCTGCAAAAAAAGGCAGCTCAGAATCTAAACGATGCACAATCTATAAATATTCCTTTAGATCTGTCAGAATGTTTCTCAATTATAAACAAAAAATCTCATGATAATGTTAAACAGTTATTGAAAGAACTCAGACAGTCAGTATTATCATAACTGTATTAAACAAAATGATAAAGGCAATGGGGAAAAGTCATACAAGCATGTCATATTCTCGTCCAGGGAGGTCGAAAGTCTAATCCATAGGATACGTTTAAATTCATTTAAAACAAAGTATTGTACTAATATTAAATGTGTATGTGGTGAACCTATTAGTGTCAATCACTTACTGATTCACTGTTCAAAAGCAAGAGAACTTTTTAAAAGTTCAGGCATTGCTTGTTATAATGATGGATCGACACCATTACTCTTACCATGCTTACTAAATGTGTTTATTGAGTAGTTCAATTGGTGTTTATCTTTAATTTTTTTCTCAGTTATATTTCTTTATAGTTAAGGTTTCTAACTGGAATGACTAGAAGGGGATGGGGGTAGGGGTGGACTTAATTTATTTATAACGTTATATTTCATCATCACACACACTCAATGGCATACATACCTAAATTATACCAAAAAATACATTCAGTCTTAATCACTTTTAATGGCAAGACTTTAAACTGAAGAACAACACACACACACACACACACACACACACACACACACACACACACACACACACACACATACACACACACGGACGCGCGCACACACACAGACACACACTCATACACACACACACACACACTAACATACACACATACACACACACACACACACACACACACACACACACACACACACACACAATTACACACACATACAAAGACACACGCACACACACAAAGCGCGCGAGCACGCGCTTCACGCACGCTTACATGCATGTCGCACCCACTTACACACACACACACACACACACACACACACACACACACACACACACACACACACACACATGCAATCACAATCGTACGTGTGCGTACCTGCACACAGACACACACACGCACGCGCGCGGGCACAAGCACACACACATACACACACGCACGCGCGCGCGCGCGCTCACGGACGCACGCACGCACGGACACACGCGCGCGCACGTGCGCACACACACACACACACATGTACTCACACTCACGAAACCTGAAGCGTTATGTCATTTTAATACCACTCTCAGGGCATCAGAGTGGAAAAAGTGCATGAACCTGATATGTGACAAACAGTGAGAGAAAAATAACCAGTGACTTTCAGTTAACGGCTGCCACTTATCCAGACTCTAAACTGTGGAGGTGATGTGACTGTGTAAATTTACGACCAAAATTGTTAACAAAACAAACAAAAGAACGGGAAAAAATTTCGAGAAAAAAGAACGTTGAAAAACAAGATGCAAAGCATATAAAACCTACCCCCAGTTAGTCTTGAACACGCGTGAGATATTCCATAAAGAAGAGGAAAAACCGTTTTGCCCGTTATAGCCGTTAGTAACAGCTCTTTCTGGTAAACATCGGCCATCATCTGTGACCCATAATGAAACATACCTACAAATTTTCGGAAAGATCGGCCATGTACTTTCTGAGATTTTCCATAAAGAAAAAAAAATGTTATGGGCCGCGTTATAGCCGTTAGTAACGGTTATAAACGGTTAAAACCTAAACACATCATGCATTATCCGCGACCCGTAATGACCATACCTACCAAATTTTCAGAAAGATCGGCTGAGTACTTTTCTGAGATACTCCATAAAATAGAAAAACCCGTTATGGGCCGTTACAGCCATTAGTAACGGTCTTTATCACGGTAAAATGAAAAAAAAATTTGTTGGCATCATCCGCCCCGTATGAATACATCGCTCATAATTCCAGAGAAAGAACAATTACCCGGGGAGGCAATTCCAATATAGATCAATTTGATGAGATACTTTACATCAGTGTCCGCCTATCCGAAAAAACACCGTTAACGTAGTCGCTTAATGGGTTATCAGACACGCGCATATATACATTATTAAAAATATTGCGTAAGAAAGGCCGGTACTATTAGTAACCGTATTCGGGCCCGTAAAGTAAGTATTAAACAGCTTATAATCTTAAAGCTTTAAAAAACCAGCCATTCGGCCAAGTAATACATTGAATATCGTGTATTCTAAATCAATAAACGAATAAACATGTGACCCTTAATGACTACTTCTTTATAAATTCCCAGAAGATCGGCCCAAGTACTTTTTTGAATATTCCACTGTTAGAAGAAAAACCGTTACAGGCTGTTACATTCTTCCGGGCACTTAATACAACTCAAAACGGGGCATAATATTCGTTAAAAGCATCGGTGTAACATACTTTTACGCTCTTCCATGAACGAAACTACCTAAATCCACTTTAAGACCATTCAAATAAAGTTTAAAAACTGTTGGAGCAGTCTTCGTTTCGCATATTAAATACACAAAGAATTATAAATCGGGTAAAACTACAACTCGGCCATTCTATCGGGAATCCTTAAATGGAAACGTACCTATAATTTCAGAATAGATAACCTCAAACCCATACGACACCTTTATTTTATATTCCATGAATGAATTAATTAAAAACATTAAGGAAACAAGCGTTAGGAACGGCCAATTGTACTAAACGGTAACCTGTCTTGGCATTATTCGGAATTTAATGAATAACATCGAAAAACCTCAGTTAGATTGGCTATTTTACTTTATGATTCTTAAATGGAAACAAAATGTTACGTTCACAGATTACGGGGGCTATCACTGGTAAACTAAAAACATCGGGCATCATCCGTGACCAAATGAACATACTCTACAATTTCACAAAGAATCGGCCAAAGTACTTTCTAGATATCTTCGTTATAAGAAGAAAAAACGTTACAGGCCGTTACAGCCGTTAGTAACGGCTATAAACGGTACACTAAAAACATCGGGCCTTATTCGGGACCCATAATCGACCAACATACCTACAAAATCTCAGAAAGAATCGGCCAAGTACTTTCTGAGAGATTCCATAAAGAAGAAAAAACTGGTTACGGACGTTACAGCATGTTAGCCAACACTTATAACGACAGGTAAGTATAACACGGCGGTTCATCCGGTGACCCTTAATGAACTACCGCATAACTTTTCACAAAGATCGGCCAAGTAACTTTCTTAGATATTTACATGAAGAAGAAAAACCGTCGTTACAGGCCATTACAGCCGTTAGGCGGCTATAAACGGTAACCTGAAACATCGGGCATATTTCGTGACCATAATGAACTATAACTACAAATTCTCAGAAAGATCGGCCAAGTACTTTCTGAGATATTCCATAAAGAAAGAAAAAACTGTTACAGGCCCGTTGTAGCGTTAGCAACAGGTTATAACGGGGTAAACTAAAACATCGGCTTCATCCGTGACCCATAATGAACATACCTGATAATTTTCACAAAGATCGGCCAAGTACTTTATAGATATTCCATGAAGAAGAAAAACCGTTACAGGCCGTTACAGCCGTTAGTAAAGGCTTTATAACGGTAACCTGAAAACCTCGGGAACATTATTCGTGACCCACAATGCAACATACAACAAATTTTTTAGAAAGATTCGGCCTAAGTACTTTCTGAGATATCCATGAAAGAAAACAAACTGTTACAGGCCGTTACAGCCGTTCTAACGGCTATAAACAGGGTAAACTAAAAACATCGGGGATAATCCGTGACCCATATGAACATACCTGAAACCTAATTTTGACAAAAGATCGGCCCAAGTACTTCCGAGATATTTCATAAAGAAAAAAAAACCGTTACAGCCGTTAGTAACGGCCTATAACGGTAAACCTGAAACATCGGGCTTATTCGTGACCCATAATGAAACATACTACAAATTTCTCAGAAAGATCGGCCAAGTACTTTCTGAGATATTCCATAAAAGAAGAAAAAACTGTTACAAGGCCGTTACAGCCGTTAGTAACAGCTATAAACGGGGGGTAAACTAAAACATCGGCCATCATCTGTGTTCCTTGGTGAACGTACCTGATAATTTTCACAAAGATCGGCCAAGTACTTTCTTAGATATTCCATAAAAGAAGAAAAAACCGTTACAGGCCGTTACAGTTACAGCCGTTAGTAACGGATATATAACGGTAACCTGAAAACATCGGGCATTATTCGTGACCCATAATGAACATACCTACAAAATTTCAGAAAGATCGGCCAAGTACTTTCTGAGATATTCCATTTAAAAAAACTGTTACAGGCCGTTACAGCCGTTAGTAACGGCTATAAACGGGTAAACTAAAACATCGGGGTATCATCCGTGACCCATAATGAACATACCTGATAAATTTCAACAAAGATCAGCCAAGTACTTTCCGAGATATTTCATAAAAAGAAAACCGTTACAGGCCATTACAGCCGTTAGTACGGCTATAACGGTAACCTGAAACATCGGGCATTATTCGTGACCCATAAGAACATACCTATAAATTCTCAGAAAGATCGGCCAAGTACTTTCTGAGATATTCCATAAAGAGAGAACTGTTACAGGCCGCTGCAGCCGTTAGCAAACAGTCATAACGGGGTAAACTAAAACATCGGGTATCATCTGTGTCCCTTAGTGAACGTACTTGATAATTTTCACAAAAAATCGGCCAAGTACTTTCTTAGATATTCCACGAAGAAGAAAAACCCGTTACAGCCGTTAGTAACGAATATAACGGTAACCTGAAATATCGGGCATATTCGTGACACCATAATGAACATACCTACAAATTCTCAGAAAGATCGGCTAAGTACTTTCCGAGATATTCCATAAAAAAGAAAAACTGTTACAGGCCGTTACAGCCGTTAGTAACGGCTATAACAGGGTAAACTGAAGCATCGAGCATCATCAGTGGCCCGTAATGAACATACCTGATAATTTTCACAAAGATCAGCCAAGTACTTTCCGAGATATTTCATAAAGAAGAAAAACCGTTACAGGCCGTTACAGCCGTTAGTAACGGCTATAACGGTAATCTAAAACATCGGACATCATTCGTAATCCATAATGAACATACCTACAAATTTTCAGAAAGATTGGCCAAGTAGTTTTGTCTGGAGCGAGTGTGGAACCACATTTTGACCACGGACGACACCACACACACACACACACACACACACACACACACAAAACACAGCATTTCTTCGTTCCTATTCGAAAGTACTCCCTGTTCTATGAGAACTGGGGGTACGAAAATGTTGTCAAATCAACACTGCCCACAGAAGACGAGGCTGTTTTCTGCTGGTTAGTTCTGACTGACACCTATAAAAATGACCAATAGAACTGCAGGCTGTTTTTACCCCAGGTAGGTTACATTCACAGCTGTCGGCTGACGAGAAGTATCGTCACAAGAAACACGTTGGACAGACTGTGCACCACTGTTGCACGTTGCTTGCTGGGACATTCCGCCCTAGTCCCCTACATATTTTCTTTCTATCTATCTGTCTGTCTATCCGTCTATCTATCTATCTATCTATCTATCTATCTATCTATCTATCTATCTATCTATCTTTCTGTCTGTCTGTCTCTACACTATCTATCTATCTATCTCTTTGTCTGTCTTCTCAAGGAAGACACTGAAATACTCCATCTAACGCTTAATTATTTACGAGGTGTATCTGTAGCGCGTCTCTTTCTTTTTTCTGTATACACACTTATTACATGTTTACACCTTATCAGCGTTTATAGCATTCTACGTCACATTTTTTTTGTGTGTTTTCTGTTTTGCTTTGCGACTGGTTTCATACTTTCTCTTTTGGTTTCCAATAAATGTCTGTGTGAGAAAACAATTCAATCTTTCACTAGTATTAGGAACAAAAAATGATACGTTCGCACCAACCTGGGTAGTTGGCCAAGACAAGATGAGAACCAGTGTTAGAAAGTCGACTGAAAGAGTGGTGAATGCAAGGTGAGTGCAGAGCCCTCTTCTCCGCTTCTGCTATTAATACGTGTTACCGTCGATAGTCGAAGTCGATACATCATCTTATTTTTAAACGATTCATTGCTGGTGCCATTCATGCCCAAATGAATGCTAAATCACATTTGGTTATGTTGCTGAGATATGCAAAGCATTGATAATATAAATCAGATTTGATATAGATTCGCACTATTTTCCCCCCAAAAGTCGATGGAAATGATCAAAATCGGCCGTTTTGTTTGAAGAGGTTAAAGAAGACACCCAGAGATGCGAATTGTCAGAGTTTATCGACTGGCATGGGAATGTAAAAAAACGGTATCTGAACTTTTTCGTATTATCAAAAGTGGGTTATTGTCATAGCCCACCTGATCTGACATAAAACAAGTAGAAAACATGTGTTACGGACTCGTATATGATACCAAAAATGAATGAAGAGCAAACGAGTACCCTCCATTCATACAGTTGAAAGTGGAGCTTATGAATACCAATAAACAAACATATGCACAACTACTGTTATTGTTTTGTTGAGGAAACCGATCATGGCAATCACTGATGCAGGTCTCTGTCCAGATGGCGATGATGTACATTGTTTTGGTTTCAATGAAGTTATAAATTCGCAGGTTAAACACGTTTTGAAAGCATATATTGGTGTCCTTCAGTGAATTGAATAGATCTATTGTATTAAATACACCAAAGAAACTGCATCCAAACCTATCTTTTTAGTGGAAGTTTTTTTTTCTCACTCTCCTAATTTATACTGGGCAAATAGGGAGGTTATTGTGCAGAAGAATATTCAAGAACATGGAAAGTTTATCAATCATGACGATCCTTTCTTTTCTTAAATTCTAAAACCACGACAGACGCAATGTTTGTGGAATTGGAAAATACACAGTTTGATCTTTTGGTTGTATTGTCCATGCTCTCAGTATTCTAGTAAGAACGCAGAAAGATGCTCCGGGACAATGTATAAAGTGAAAAATCATCATTTCTTGTTGAACTCATTTTTTTCACAATTGACACAAAACACCAATAAACTACGCCTTCAACCTGTACTGCAGTTTTTTTTTTACTGGTTCATTCTCCTCCAAACTGTAACTGAACTACAGAATATGACGCTGTTTCCCAACAGTCCATTTTACTCTAATCTATCTATCTATCTATCTATCTATCTATCTATCTATCTATCTATCTACGCACGCATCTTAAAGAGGAGACTAAAACATTCCATATAACGCTTAATAATTTACTAGATCCATCTGTTTGTGGTATGTCTCTTACTTGCTTTTTTTCTTCCCGATACACAAAACAAACTTTTCAGCCTTCTGAACCCCACTTTTTTGCAATCGGTTTTATTCTTTCCAATCACGCTTCCACAAGCGCCTATAGTAATAAACAACAGCATCATTATCATCTAACAAAAACAAACAAACACAAAGAATACTTCGCACCAACCTGGGTAGCCGGCCAAGATGTAAAGAGAAGCAATGTCAAAACTCGACTGAAAGGGTAGATACAAGCTGAATACAAGCCCTCTCCGCTGCTACTTTTAAAACAGCTGTCATCGTCGATCGTCATAGTCGCCACGTCAGCTTTTGTTTAAAACAATTGACTATTGGTGACCGTTTGTGTTGAAATGAATGGTAAGTCACGTTTGGTCGTTTTGTTAAGGAATAGACAAATTTTGTATTATTAGGATTTTCAGATTCGATCGATTTCCACTGGAATTTAAAGAAAAAAAAAGTCGACAGAAATGACTAAAATGTATTTTATGTTGTTTGGGGAATTTTTTTCAAAGTCAAATAATCCAAAATGTCAGAGTTCGTCGTCTTCCATTGTAATAAAAAACAGTCATTTGATACTAATGATCAGATCTGGTTCGTTTTGTACAGAAATGCAGCAAAATGGAATGGGGCACATGTTCAGATTGATTGTTTTATACAGCAATATAAAAAGCCAAATAAAATGAATTATTGAGGGGAGGGGGTGAAGGGCAGAGATGGGGAGGGAGGGGGGGCGGGGGTGGGGGGGTTGAGTCTTCCGTATTGTATTTAGCATACAGATGAATAATATGGAACCAGCTAAATGTTACGATACCTGGAATCTGGTTCTCAAACAACTTGTTAAACATAGCAGGAATTCACATGACAGACAAACCATTTGAATTACGAAATTTCTAAAACCTTGGTCACAGACAGAAACTACACACACCTGAGTTCTTTTGTACAATCAAACGTGGGTTATCTGTGGATACAATAATAACCCGCCTGACATTATATGAAATAGTTAGGAAGCAGGTTTTAAGAATTCGTACAGAATGAAAAGCTAGACAAGATCAAATAAATACAATCTGTTCATGCATTCAAAAATAACGGTATAGGAATACCAATATACAAGTATTAACACAAGCACTGTCATTATTTCGGCTGACAAAAAACTGATCACCATAATCACTCGTACAAGTCTTTGCCCAGATGGAGTTATTGTATATAGGTTTAACTTGATGAAGTTTACAGCTGGCAGGTTAAACACGTTTTGGAGGCATATATTCATGGTCCTCAATGAATGAAAAAATCTGTTCAATTGGATACGGCAAAGAATTAGCAGCTGAACAAAACTTCAGTTTTTGTGGCAAGTGAAAAGTCAATAGGAGGCTTCTTTGTAATTTTCAACTTTGTGCAAACAGTGAGATTTTCGTGCAGGTTAGCATTAGAGATAGTAGAAAGTTTCTAATCATGAGTATCCTTTTTTCACAAATTTTGAAATTGCAGTGAACCATGACAGTCACAATGTTTATGGGATAGAAGATACACATCTTTACTGTTTTGTGTTATTGTGCTTGCTCATAGGTTTCCGAGTTATAACGCAGCTTTATTGTTTTCTGCAGGGTTTCTATTTGTTTGACTTGCAGTGTTAGAAAGACGTTAAAAAGACGAAGGGAAAACTTATATAGAACCACAATTAATACATTCAAAGAATAACATCAGGACCATTTCCTTGGATAGAGTCATAGCTGGTAGAGACAGATGGATTGGGAAAATCACAAAGCATGCACCTGCGCACGTACCCCCCCCCCCCCCCCCACACACCACCACACACACACATACACACACACAGAGACAGAGAAAGAGAGAGAGAAGAGAGAGAGAGAGAGAGAGAGAAGAGAGAGAGAGAGAGAGAGAGCGAGAGAGAGAGAAGAGAAATGCAGGCTACCAGGCAGGCTATGGAGAGACAGATAAACAGACAGACAGACAGACACACAGACAGAGAAATACTGGCGGACAGGGGCACAAACAGAAGTAATGGCAGATGTGGATGGATTGAGAAAATCACAGAGCAGTCACACACCACACACACACACACACACACACACACACACACACACACACACACACACACATGCTCGCGCGCACATAGAGAGAGAGAGATAGAGAGAGAGAGAGAGAGAGAGAGAGAAGAGCTAGAAGAGAGATAGAGGAGAGGAGAGAGAGAGAAATCCAAACTGACACATGTAGCTTTAAAAGTACAATGTCTTGCTAGCATTTTACTGAAAATTATAGAACGTCAATGCAGGTGGGCTGTTAACAAATGTTTAGATACATTTCAGTGATAAAGATCATCTGTGATAACGTAAGGCTTATTTATGATTTAATTGACCATTTAAATGCTAAAAAGCTACATGTGATGTTGCCTTACATAGATTTTGAAAAGACATTTGATTCCTTCAACTGGAAATTCATTTATTAAGTTCTATGAGCCTCTGGGTTTCGTTAAAATGGCTTTAAGGTGGATTGAAACATTTTACAGAAACAGAAAGTCGACTGCTACGGGTAATGGGCAGATAACAGAATGGTTATATGTGCATCATGGATGTAGACAAGGGGACCCCTGTCTGCCTTCTTTGTTAATTTTGTGTGCTGAGATAAAGTCAATAATGATTCGTGAAAACTAAGACATAGACGGAATGTTTATTAATGAAACAGACCATAAAATTTCTCAGTTCACTGATGATTCTGAGTTAAGGACTTTGGAGACAAAAAAAATCTGTTAAGCAAAGTATGCGTATGGTAGAAATAATTCGGACAGTACTCGGGTTTACACATAAATGTAGATCAATCTCAAGCAATATGGATAGGCTCCACGAGAAAATCAACCAAAAGGTACTTACCGCAATTGAAAAAAAAAATGGAATTCAGACAGATTTAAGCTACTCGGCGTTTGGCTAGCACAGGATCGAAAGCATTGTCAAGCAATTAACTACAACAACAAATTTGAAGTGGTAGTAGAATTCTTTAAGAACTGGCGCTCTAAAGTCTTTGATTCTTCCCAAACTGATTTACCATTGGATTCTGTTGCCTAATCCACCGAATGATTTCATGTGTTTTAGATTTGCGTAGAATGGAAAACAAGGACATAATTAATACGAAGACCAACATTAAAAATGTAAAAGATAGTGGTTTAAGTGTTCATGAAGTTAAAACATATTTCATGTTTTCTAAATTACACAGATATGAACACTTTTTTAAGCATACGTGAAAAATCACTTGCACCCCAGTTCTACCCTTTTTTGAATGAACTAGATATGTTCAGGCCATCATTATTATTGAAATAAAACGGACAACCCATTTTGGAAATATGTTTTCAACGCGTATCAACTGTTTTGAAAAAAAAAAAGTGCAACCTAAACCAAGCAGAGATTTACTAGCCGAATTTGTTCTGTATAGTTGAACACTTTATACTTGGAAACAAAGTGGTTCAATCAATGAATTGATCTCAAATGTCAAAGGGAGGCGGTGATGTACGTAAGGGGAAAGGGGGAGGTGGAGGAGGAGGGATGTGAGCAACAATGTCTGAAAGAGAGGTGAGAAAACGAGAACACTTTGACGAAACAAAGCATGGGGAGAAGAGTAACGTAGAGGGGAGGGGGGGGGGGGGGGGGGGGGGCGTCTAGATGGGGGAAGGGGGGGTGGTGGTAGTGGTCGTGTGAATGGAGTAAGGTAATGTGAGCAGTGTGTCGTAAACTAAAACGGTGTGTGTGTGTGTGTGTGTGTGTGTGTGTGTGTGTGTGTGAGAGAGAGAGAGAGAGAGAGAGAGAGAGAGAGAGAGAGAGAGAGAGAGGAGGAGAGAGAGAGAGAGTGTAGAGAGAGAGTGTAAGTGTATGTGTTTTGTGTGTTTGTGTGTGTGTGTGTGTGTGTGTGTGTGTGTGTGTGTGTGTGTGTGTGTGTGTGTGTGTGTGTACGCGCGC
>JADBJO010005652.1:152500-155670 GCA_016801955.1 Conus betulinus | reverse complement strand
GAAAGAAAGAAAGAAAAGAAGAAAAGAAAAAATAAGCAACGAAAAGAAAGAAAGAAGGAAAGAGAAAGAAAAGAAAAAAAGATAAAAAAGAACACAGAAGAAAAGAAGAAGAAGAAGAGAGAAAGGAAGAAGATTAGATGGATAAGAAGAGGAGCGATGATGATGATGATGATGCTGATGATGATGATGATGATTGATGATGATGAAGAAAAGAAGAAAGAGAAAGAAAAGAAGAAGAAGAGAGGAGAAGGAGGGAGATGAAGAAGAAGAGAAGGAAGAAGAAGAAGAAGAGAAGAAAGAAGAAGAAGAAAGAAGAAGAAGACAGACCACACACAGTTGAAGAAGAAATCTGCCAACTATCATCAGACTAGAAGAACGAGACATCCAGTCCATACCCAAAGAAGAAGTCTGGCCACGTACGGGCTGTGGCTGTTGGGACGAGGAGAGTCGGATTGAACGGGCTTCGTTCTTGCAAGGCCACACTGAAGTGGCACAGAAAATGGGTAGGAGAAGGAAAGAGAAGAACAAGAGAAGAAGAAGAAGAAGAAGAAAAGAAGAAGGGAAAAGTACAAGACTAACGCTCGGACTACAAACAAAAAAAAAAAAAAAAGACTGGCACCTGGAGTGAAGACTTCAGGTCACGTTCAGTAAAAAGAAGAAAACTGGGCGTTAAAAGCAGGGAAAAAAAAAAATCAAACTGGCGACGTACAGCAAAAAAAGAAGAAGGAGAAGAAGAAGAAGAAGAAGAGAAGAAGAAGAAGAAAGAAGAAGAAGAAGAAGAAGAAGAAAGAAGAAGAGAAGAAGAAGAAAGACGAAAGGAAGAAGAAGGAAGGAGAAGAAGGAGGAGGGGAGGAGGAGGAGGAGGAGGAGGAGAAGGAAGAAGAAGAAGAAGAAGAAAGAAGAAGAGAAGAAGAAGAAGAAGAACAACAACAACAACAACAAAACAACAACGAAAACAAGAACAAGAACAAGAAGGAGGAGGAGAACGAAAAGGAGAAGAGGATGGAGAGGAGGAGAAGGAGGGGGTGGCCACACACAGGGAGAAGTCTGGCCACGCACAGCAAAGAAGAAGGCTGGTCACACATAGCAAAAAGAAGAAGGCTGGTTACACAGGGCAAAGAAGAAGGCTGGTCACACACAGCAAACACGAAGAAGGCTGGTCACACACAGCATAGAAGAAAGCTGGTCACACACAGCAAAAAAAGAAGAAGGCTGGTCACACATGGCAAAAGAAGAAGGCTGGTCACACACAGCAAAAAAAAAAGGCTGGTCACACAGGGCAAAGAAGAAGAAGGGCTGGTCTCACACACACAGCAAATACAAAGAAGGCTGGTCACATACAACAAAAGAAGAAGAAGGCTGGTCATACACAGCAAAGAAGAAGGCTGGCCACACAACAAAAGAAGAAGGTTGGTCACACACGGCAAAGAAGAAGGCTGGTCACACACAACAAAGAAGAAGGGCTGGTCACGCACAGCAGCAAAGAAGAAAAAGGCTGATCGCACACAACAAAGAAGAAAGAAGGCTGGTCACACACAACAAAAAAGAAGAAGGCTGGTCACACACAACAAAAGAAAAGAAGGCTGGTCACACACAGCAAAGAAGAAGGATGGTCACACACAACAAAGGAGAAGGTGGGTAACACACTACAAAGAAGAAAAAAGAAGGGCTGGTCACACACAAAAGAAGAAGAAGAAGGCTGATCACACACAACAAAGAAGAAGAAGGCTGGTCACACACAACAAAAGAAGAAGAAGGCGGGTCACACACACAGCAAAGAAGAAAACACACAGCAAAGAAGAAGGCTGGTCACACACAACAAAGAAGAAAAAAGGTTGTCACACTCAGCAAAGAAGAAGAAGGCTGGTCACACACAACAAAGAAGAAGAAGCTGGTTACACTAAGCAAAGAACAAGGCTGGTCACACACAGTAAAGAAGAAGGCTAGTCGCACACAACAAAGAAGAAGGCTGGTCACACACAACTGAGGAGAAGGCTGGTCACACACAACAACGAAGAAGAAGGTTAGTCGCACATAACAAAGAAGAAGAAGGCTGGTCACATACAGCAAATAAAAAGAAGGCTGGTCACACACAACAAAGAAGAAAAAGGGCTGGTCACACACAGCAAAGAAGAAGGCTGGTCACACACAACAAAGGAGAAGGCGGGTCACACACAACAAAGAAGAAGAAGGCTGGTCACACACAAACAAAGAAGAAGAAGGCTGATCACACGCAACAATGAAGAAGAAGGCTGGTCACACACAAACAAAGAAGAAGAAGGCGGGTCACACAGCAAAGAAGAAGAAGGCTGGTCACACACAGCAAAGAAGAAGAAGGCTGGTCACACACAGCAAAGAAGAAGAAAGGCTGGTCACACACAGCAAAGAAGAAGAAGGCTGGTCACACTCAGCGAAGAACAAGGCTGGTCACACACAGCAAAGAAGAAGAAGCTGGTCACACACAGCAAAGAAGAAGGCTGGTCACACACAACAAAGGAGAAGGCTGGTCACACACAACAAAAAAGAGAAAGGCCGGTCACACACAGCAAAGAAAGAAGTCTGGTCATACACAACAAAAAAGAAAGAAGGCCGGTCACACACAGCAAAGAAGAAGTCTGGTCATACACAACAACAAAAAAGAAGAAGGCTGGTCACACACAAACAAAGAAGAAGAAGGCTGGTCACACACAGCAAATACAAAGGAGGCTGGTCACACACAGCAAAGAAGAAGGCTGGTCACACAGCTAATAAGAAGGCTGGTCACACACAGCAAAGAAGAAGGCTGGTCACACACAGCGAAGAAAAAAGCTGGTCACACACAGCAAAGAAGAAGGCTGGTTACACACAAGAAAGATAAAGAAGGCTGGTCGCACACAGCAAAGAAGAAGAAGTTGGCCACACACAGCAAAGAGGAAGAAGGCTGGTCACACACAGCAAAGAAGAAAGGCTGGTCGCACACAGCAAAGAGAAGAAAGGCTGGTCGCACACAGCAAAGAAGAAGAAGGCTGGTCACACACAGCAAAGAAGAAGAAGGCTGGTCGCACACAGCAAAGAGGAAGAAGGCTGGTCACACACAGCAAAGAAGAAGAAGGCTGGTCACACACAGCAAAGAAGAAGAAGGCTGGTCACACACAGCGAAGAGGACTGAGCACGTACAACAAACAAGAAAA
>JADBJO010005652.1:135000-137500 GCA_016801955.1 Conus betulinus | reverse complement strand
CGGCAATGATGATTTTAACACTGATGATAATAATGATAATAAGAATAATGATCATAATGATATTAATAATGAAATAATAATAATGATAATAAGAACAATAATAATGATGGTGACAACAACAACAACAACAATAATAATGAATAATCAATAACTCAGGCTGCCTGATTTGTCAAAATCTGTAAGCGTCTTTTACGACTGGTTAGAACAACCGTTTTTCTTGACCTGTTACACGATTTGTGAGTCTAACACATAAAAAAAAAACCCCAAACAAACAAATAAACTCTGACAATCTGACTTTGCTATAGATCACTGAGCCTTGTATCAAAGATGTCTGTTTTCCAGCAGACAACCAGCCATACTGACACGCAGACAGACTGGTCCAATACGAATCAGTCTCCTTTGATGGAAATCTACCCAGCCTCCACCCCATCCCCACATACGCACTTCCTCCCCTTACACACACTCCAAAATTAATAGAACTGCAAATATGGAGTAAAAATGCGAGAACATCGTCTCGTATTCTATCAACAACAAAAAAAAAAGCAAAACAAGAACGATAAAAAAAAAAAAAGTACGGAAAGACCAAATGACCACTTTTAATCAAATTATTATGTTTACAAGGCATGTCCATTTGCACATGTGTGTAAAAAAAAATCCTGAGAGGATGTGGACACAAAAGGACCGGAAGGGGGTGAGGAAAGAGTTGAAAATGAGGGACATATGGAAGGGAAAGGAAGAGTGTGGGGAGAGGAAGGAGAGGGACGGTGGAGGGAACGGGGAAGGGGAAGGAATGAAGGGAGGGGATGTTTCTGTCAAGATTCGATTCGAGACAAGTCAGTGAACTTGAAATAATATGCCCCCAAAAATCGGAAAGCAAGAGTATGCATGGCGTGTGTGTGTGTGTGTGTGTGTGTGTGTGTGTGTGTGTGTGTGTGTGTGTGTGTGTGTGTGCGCGCGAAGCGCGCGCGCGCGCGTGCGTGCGTGCGTATGTACATGTGTGTGTGTGTGTGTGTGTACGTGCGTGCGTGCGTGCGTGCGTGTGTGTGTGTGTGTGTGTGTGTGTCCATGCGGGCTCGTCCATGCGGGCATGCAAACCTAGGCACGTCTCTGCGAGCATGCGTGTTAGTGCTCTTGTATGTAAGAGAGAGAGAGAGAGAGAGGCGGGGGACGGGGGGGGGGGGGGGGGGGGGGGGGGGGGGGGGGGTAGAGAGAATAGGAAGTGGAGGGGGATAGACACAGTCAGCTCTTGTGTGTCTGGACTTCTAAAAACTGCTGTCAAGAAAAATGACCCCGTTCTCTCACGAAATGATGACTCGATCAAATTGCAAACTGTCTGAAGAAAACTCATTAGTACAAGAAAACAGTCGTAAAAATTGCGCTTATTACAAAACGAGGAAAAGGATTAATGCGCATAGAAGAGATAATAATAATAATAATAAATACTTATATAGCGCCTACTCTCGGCTAGAGACCAAGCTCTAAGCGCTTTACAATCCACACTCTACACAACGGGCTGCCTACCTGGGTAGTGCAGAGAGAGAGAGAGAGAGAGAGAGAGAGAGAGAGAGAGAGAGAGATGTCTGCTAGCTGATAGTGTTGATCACAAAACAGCGGCAATGGAAATGTTTTTCGATGTCGGGAGAGGTTTGTCAGGGAACATGTAACCGATGGGCCATCTCTACCTTCCTTTTTGATAGGGTGGGTAACTTTAGGGTACTTGCCAATATTCAGAACAGAGGGTGTTCCTGAACCATGCCACAAATCAGTCACCAGGGAGTGGTGTGTGGAACAAGATGTGTGTGTGTGTGTGTGGGGGGGGGGGGGGGGGGTGAAAGGAACTGTAGTTCTCGCTCATGTCCAGTATTACTTCCTCCTTGAAATTCAGGTCCTGTTGGAATGATTTTATAAATTTACATACAATTGTGGAGAGTTGTCTCCCTTAGATCTTATAGATTACTTACAATTATGGAGAGTTGTCTTCACATGAGTGCTATGAGTATAATAGTAATAATAATAATAATGATAATAATACTAATAATACAAATAACGTTCCCGACGCCAAGTACGCTGTGTGTTCGTGTCTGCGGTAAGGCTTTTTAATGTAACCGAGTGTATTAGTTCTAATCCTCCATCATAATCAACTCAACAGGTCCTCTGTGATTTATTGATATTTTGTTGTTTGGGACATTTTGAGAAATGTAAACGAGGGGAGTTACGCTGGAACAAAGGGGTGGGGGTGGGGATGACACGGATCTACTCATCAAGTGTTGATGAGTAGAGATGTTGATGAAGCAGGGCGTTGAATTTGGGTTGGCCACGTGCCCTTCCTTATCACCCGGATGTGATTTAAGATGTGGAGTGGTCAGGGAACTTTGCACCAGCCTTTGACAAGGAGTGATCGTCGCCTGCCAGAGCGGCACGTGCTGTGAGGGTGCACGGAGTATTGGTCAACTTACTCCTCTCTAGTTGCTGGGGACAGCACGTTGACTGTTCTGGGTAT
>JADBJO010005652.1:122500-127500 GCA_016801955.1 Conus betulinus | reverse complement strand
AACACACACGCGCGCGCGCAGAGAGAGAGAGAGAGAGAGAGAGAGAGAGAGAGAGAGAGAGAGAGAGAGAGAGAGAGATTAGATTATACGAGCATGTAACCTACAATGATAAGTAGAAAGCTGTCAAGGTAAAGGAACGCAGACAGCAAGACTGTAGACCAAACGGAAATTTTTCAAGATGAAGAGCAGGGTTTTCAGACAGGAGCCATGAAAGATGAATTGAATGGGCTAGAAACTCTTACTCGGGAAACGGAAAGAAAAACGGGTATCTGTCAGATGAACATCCATGAACATCCATTGGGAGCAGGAATAGCTCATTCGGTTGAGCGCCGGACGTGTAATCTTGGTGATCCTGGGGTTGAGGGTTCGAATCTCCACCGGGGCGTTTCGGTACAGAGGGGGGGGGGGGGGGGGGGGGGGGGGGGGGGGGGGGTCAGAGTTAACATTGGTTCTGACTCCATTTCCCCATACAGTCCTTCGAATGAGACTATAAACCGAGGTTCCGTGTATGAACGCGCACGCATAATATCTTGCACACACGTAAAATCCCATCACCAACTTCCGAACAGTAGGCCAGTTTGGCCGTTGGTATGGATGACACGTTATACATAGCATGCACCCTTTTGTGAGAAATGGAAAGAATGAAGGAAGTAAGGAAATTGAGTGAACGATATTGGACGATATTGACTGGATGACCCGGAAAAAAACCGAATAAAAACGCCAGCTGGCAGCTCTTCAGTCGGCGCTACCCAGGTAGGCAGCCCGTTGTCTAAACGAGTGTTAATTGTAAAGCGCTTACAGCTTGGTCTCTAGCCGAGAACAGGCGCTATAAAAGTATTCATTGTTGTTGTTGTTGATCAAGTTGATTTTGTAATTGAACTGCATTACTTTCATTGTTGGCTTGAAAAGGATGATTGTGAAGGGAATTTGAACGGGGTTATATCACAACTACTGGAAAGAATTGAAAAAAAGCAATAAACGGAAGCAGTGAACAAGACTTGGAAACTGACGAGGGTTTTTTAAGTACCAGGAGTAGGTTCGAACAAATCAAACACGGGAAATTGCTGAAGCCGTCTGTCTATGAATTTGGTAACTTGGTTTGTCAAATCTTATGAGTAGTGTCTCAGGGAATGCTCTGTACCCAAGAATCGGCAGGATAAGGAGAGGCGGGTGAGGCGGGGAGGGGGGAGGGGGGGGGGGGGCTTGCAGCGGGGCAAAACAAACCAGAAACAAAACAAAACTAAAAAAAACTCCACATAGAAGAAAAGTTTAATGTCCATCAACGTGGGACGACTATCGTTCTGTAGCCCTTAATTCCATAGTCATGAAATGCTGGAAATATGTGAAACATCAAGGAATAAAGGTTCTGTGCTTCTTATTCTTTGCTTTGATTTTTCGTCTGCTTTCAACATGGTAGAGCCTAATCTGGCCACGAAACTGCTGATTTAGATGGTAATCTGAAACCTACGCTGTAGACTGCTAATTATGTGCAGAACAGAACACAGTCCATCCTATTCCAACATGCTGTCTTCTCCCAATGTTCTACCTTTATAGGAGCACCACAGGGTTCAGTGTTGAGTCCTGTCCTTTTAACTTTGTGTTCGAGCGAACGGGACAGGGACAGGTTAAATTCCCATCATAAAATAATGTGACGATTCTGCACTTAAAGATCTCCAACTCTAACTCTGTTTAATAGAAATCAACTCTGAATTTGTTTTTTTTTTTCTAAAACAAAAGAAATGTTAGTTGATTTTGGTAAAGACTTACTATCCATATCAAACGCCATAACTGGAGGCTCACTTCTTGAGAACGGTCGAGTACAAACATCTAGGGACAGTTTTGGCATCAGTCTTTTTTAGAAGAACGTAAACAATGTACATAAAAGGTCATTCAAAAACCTTGTACGTACCGAAAAGGAGAAATATCGGGATCCATTCGAAGATTTTCAAACACATCACCGTTGTTGTTTACAGTTTCTTTTACATGCTGCTATAGATGTTTGGGTGTGGAAAGCAAATAAGTTCTGAATGGCGTGGTGAATGAATCCAATAAAGTGTGTGTGTGTGTGTGTGTGTGTGTGTGTGTGTGTGTGTGTGCGTGCGTGCGTGCGTGCGTGCGTGCGTGCGTGCGTGCATGCGTGTGTGCATGCGTGCGTGCATGCGTGCGCGCGCGTGTGCGTGTGTATGTGTGTGTGTGTGTGCGTGCGTGTGTGTGTGTGTGTGTGTGTGTGTGTGTGTGTGTGTGTGTGTGTGTGTGTGTGTTTGATACGAAGCATGGATGAAAGAGGGGAAGGGGGGGGGTCTTGTACTTATTTTATTATTTCATTTGCGTTTTTCTCTTCGCCTCTGACTTTTTTTTTTTTGCAGGTAATTAACTGTACGTTTGAGTGATATTACAAGTACATGATGTATTTGTATGTGTTTAAACCGCTTATATTGTTTCATTACATTTTAGCAGTGTTTGGTTTACACAATCGCTTTAGACATTTCCACAGTTCTGTTCATTTCGCTCTCGTGATGCCTGTTGCATTAATTTGTCAATTTGTCTTTGGTGGAACATGAAGTGTTTCTTATTGAACATTCTCATCTTTTCTTGACTGAATCACATATGCAGATTGATTGCGCATGCACATATCCCCACAATTCTATTGCTCTATAAACAAAACACCACAAAGCAACGCATTGGAACCCAATCACGAGGCTAGAAGCAATTGACGTCCAGGAAGCTAAGCTGGCTGTCTAGTCAGAGGGAAGTTGTTGTCCAAGTGGTGTCTGGAAATGGATTAACGCTGCTTGTGCAGCGTACTTCTTCAAAGTTACACTGAAGTTTATGGAGAGGGCGATTTCGAATTTGAAATAAGGTAGAATATACTGATTTTTTTCTAACAGACAAAAATGGTAAAGTGACGTTGTGCTCTCGAAATATGAAAAAAAAAAAACTCTCTCTCTCTCTCTCTCTCTCTCTCTCCCCCCCTCCCCCCTCTCTTCTTGCCCCCCCCCCCCCCCCCCCCCCCCTCACCTTAACACATGCAGAGTCCCTCAAAGGAAAGTATTGGATAAAAACGCATTGAAACTTTTGCTTGGAACCTTTTTTTTTTTTCAGTAATGATTGTAAATTATTCATAGTTCGTGTGCGTTGAAGTCTCATCTTCTGTGCCAACCCAGTAGCATTATGCCCATCCACTTCTTTCTGGCTCCCCGAACACATCGACAGCCATGGTTAACACGGCCTCGCAGCTCTAGCTTCGGTATTCCACAGAAGACGCGCGTGTTACGTCCTGATGAGGTAACCCATCACAGTAGACACTGCGTTTTTGCTGCGGAGGTATCCAGCAGTCTGTTTTGGCCCAGCATATGCAGGACACAGTCTACCGATATCCAGAACGACGACATATTGCTGAGTCGTGAAGCCAAACTAAGTGTCTATCGCTCACCAAAAGATGAGGAAGAAGAGGAGAGGGGGGGGGGGGGGGGGGGGGGGGGGGGGCGTTACCATGTCCATCAATCGACTGTACTCATCGTGCCGATACTGACGAAAATTATATAAATTCACCAAGGGTCTCTCTCTCTCTCTCTCTCTCTCTCTCTCTCTCTCTCTCTCTCTCTCTCTTTTGTCTTTTCTTTTTCCGTCGATGAGAAAAGGCATTTCGTATTTGTATTAATCATACGAGAGATAGAGAGAGAGAGAGAGAGAGAGAGAGAGAGAGAGAGAGAGAGAGAGAGAGAGAGAGAGAGAGACAGACAGACAGACAGACAGACAGACAGACAGACAGACAGAGACAGGGAATCAATTAAAAAGAATTCATCTAATAGTCTTTGTGTCTATGCCCTCTTTTTGAATATTAGCATGCTTTCTTATCTGCCTCTGTCTCTGCCTCTGCCTCTCTCTCTCTCTCTCTCTCTCTCTCTCTCTCTCTCTCTCTCTCTCTCTCTCTCTCTCTCTGCGGGTGTGCGTGCGCGTGCGCGTGAACATCATGCGATAGAATACAACCGGCTGAAACATACTTCATGTGAGTCACCAAACAGCAAAGTTGTTGCGAAGGATTTTCCAGTCGAAGTTACTGCCATTTGTTGTCTGGCCTGATAGCAGACAGATGTTTCTTCGTACCCTCTTGGTAACCCAAGTCAAGGACTGTAAATCGATCTTCCTACTTTCCCCGATCGTCACTGTCTTTTGGCTTTGCATCCCGTCTCTCTCTCTCTCTCTCTCTCTCTCTCTCTCTCTCTCTCTCTCTCTCTCTCTCTCTCTCTCTCTCTCTCTCTCTCTGTGTGTGTGTGTGTTTCTAACTCTGCCTCTGTCTCTGTCTCTGCCTCTCTCTCTCTGTCTCTCTTTCTCTGTCTCTATCTGTCAATCTCTGTCTGTCTGTCTGTCTGTCTGTCTCTCTCTCTCTCGTTCTGTCTGTCTGTCTCTGTCTGTCTGTCTGTCTGTCCGTCTGTCTGTCTGTCTGTCTGTCTCTCTCTCTCTCTCTCTCTCTCTCTCTCTCTCTTCCAGCTTTGTGAATGGGCTTTGTAAAGCTTACCACAATAAATTATCACTCATTCGTTTCTCTCTGTGTCTGTCTCAGTCTCTCTCTCAGGGTTTTCCATTTGGGCATCACATTATACGGTCGGATGATGAGCCAGATAATGTCAAGTTACAGGAAGCCAGAGCCGCCCACAAGACCTACAGTGCTATCTTGGCAGACGACAACAGCTCAAGATAACCTTTTTGTTACATCCCA
This sequence comes from Conus betulinus, assembly GCA_016801955.1. NCBI lineage: Eukaryota > Metazoa > Mollusca > Gastropoda > Neogastropoda > Conidae > Conus > Conus betulinus. Next base: position 122,780 of record JADBJO010005652.1, on the reverse strand, counting down.
CGGCGATGGTAGTTGTGTATTCCACGCCATGCGTATCACGTGACAAATCACCAAAGTTCTAAGAGAATTCAGCAGGCAGACCAAAGATCTGTGGCAAATCCAAACTTAAAATACATGGACTGACAGATAGATAGATAGGTAGAAAGATAGATAGTTAGATAGAGAGAGAGACAGACAGACAGATAGATAGATAGATAGATAGATAGATATATAGATAGATAGATAGATAGATAGATAGATAGATAGATAGGAAGACAGAAAGACAGATAGATAGTCAGAC
>JADBJO010005652.1:112500-117500 GCA_016801955.1 Conus betulinus | reverse complement strand
GAGAGAGAGAGAGAGAGAGAGAGAGAGAGAGAGACAGAGAGAGAGACACACACACAGAGAGAGAGAATGATAAAGTATCGCAGACAAGAAACGTTGTGATAACCCGGTCTATGATTCAGTGTCTGTACGTTTATTACCCACATCATTTTCAACGTTAATATGAAGATCGTCCTTCGACGGCTAGTGCTCAGAAAAGAGTCTGTTCACTGCTGATGTTCTGCTCTTACTTTTGTTTTCCTTATGTCAACATATATTGTAACGTCCCCAGCTTTTTCGACGTTCTGCGCACGTTTTTCACAACCAATGCAAAATCATTCCATGTTAGGCCCCATCACTGGCCAAAAGGACGGAAACTGGAAGAGGGTAGGTAAGGGGGTGGCGGGACGGTGTGTCTGTCCACATGACACTCAAGTGGAGTCATGCATTTCGTGGTGCAGTCACCCAGGTCAAATAATTCGAGTCACAGCCAGTAGTGTACAGCCGACAAAAAAAAAACAAAAAACGAAAATTGCTGGGTGCGAGCAATATGGCGGAAATTCATTGTTCTGGTCTTCATGAATGGAAGGCGGCTGGTGTTTTTTAACCGACACTGAGCAAAGACGACACGGGTAAGTGGTCGCTGGTCTTTCTTTTGTCCTGAACATGCGGGTTATTTACAAGTTTGAGTGAGGAAAGTGAAGATTTTCGATCGTTTCTTGCACCCGCTAAAGGACGCTACCATTTTCAGTGCATGGAGGGGAAGGCGGGATGGTGGGGGTATAATCGTCAATGCGGGACATCCATTGTAAACGCTAGTCCTTGGAAACAGTTATAGTCGAAGTGGGTTTTAAAGCGCCGGGGGTGAAGGGAGGGAGCGGGGGAAAGGGAGCGGGGGGGGGGGGGGGGGGGGGGGGTTACAGACAGAATTATTTCAACTGTGGTTTTTTTTCGTCTTTGTCTCTTTCCATCAACGTGCGCGTGGCATAACGGGATTCGCTGAATCGTGTCAACGTTCACGGTGACGGTTACAGGAAGCTAGCGGTTCGCAGCCCGCGGCCATACACCACGTAACACGTTGAACGTTTTTAATCGGGGCCCGCAGTAGATCGTCCTTGGTTGTGATGTTTGAGGCGGTTTTTTTTTTCTTCTTCTTTTATTTCTTTCTTTCTTTGTTCTCTATTTTTTTTTTTTACTTTAACGTCTTTCATGTAAATCTTAAATAAATGTTAGCGAACCGTCCATAGAAAAACGTGGACAAACGAGTCGCAAGACAAAACACAACGCGTTTCGACCTCTTAGGTCTTCTTCAGGTGAGACACAGACAAATAAAATAACGAAAATTCACTTAGCTTTGATCGCTTCAGATGGCTTCAGAGTTCAGCGCAAGGAAGAAGGCGTTGAATTCAACGCGGTTCGCTAACATTTATTTAAGATTTGTTTAGATTTCCGCCCTGCAATCGTCTCACTTTGCAGCTAGGTCTTTATGTGCTAAATACCTAAATGGACAAAATGTGGCTTCAATGGCACAGAGCATGGGTTATACATCACAGAATGAAAGGCAGTTTCCCGATACCGTCTCCTACTTCCCCTCCCCCCCTAACTCCCTCTCCCCCTCTTTTCCCATCCAACTTAACGCTAGCCCCCAGTAAGATCGGCTTCCCAAACTATGGCCGATGTCTGGCAATGACAGCATGCAATAAATGACAGTGTGTTTGAGACTGAACAAAATTTGAATGAAAAACAGATTGGAAAAGTACGCACGTTTTCTTTTCTTCATTGGTGTGTGCATGTGTGTGTGTGTGTGTGTGTGTGTGTGTGTGTGTGTGTGTGTGTGTGTGTGTGTGTGTGTGTGTGTGTGTGTTCTTCTGTGTCAAAGTGCACAGGTATTGTTCTTAGTTCAGTAAATTTATAAACATGCTGTGAAAATGATGTTCGGTTGTTTTGATTTCCCTAGATCCTGAGAGATTAGAAGTTAGAACCATGCAGCCTACCAGGAGTACAGAAGGTCAGAGAGGTGAAAAAGGTCCCCAGAAGATCACGAGAAATTGGCTGGACAAACACGCAGACGACGCCAAAGAAGTTGCCCAGCGTAACGACGCGACTTGCAGGCTGTTTACGGGATTGCAAAGAGTATAATCTGGTGCCATACGGAAAGGCTCTGGACCAGTAAAGGCAAAGAATGGCACGCTTTTATCGAAAGGTGAAGACAAGCTTGCAAGCTGGGCCGAATATTTTAAAGATTAAACATTATTCACAACAGACCCGAGCCACCTTCCTCAGCTGAGGCTGATGACCTGCCCATGCCTGCTCCCTTTCTATACCGACGACTTTACCAAAAAAAAAGATCAGGAGAGGGATTAACACGCTGAAGAACAGTAAGTCCCCTGAAGTTGATGGCTTATGTGGAAATGCTCCAAGAAGAAGGGGACTACGTGGTCCTCTAAATGTGTGGCCTCTTCAACCAAGTTTGGAACTCCTGGCATCATCCCAGAGGATTGGGGGGGGGGGGGGGGGGGGGATGGGGAGGTGGTCAGTGTTGCCAAGAAAAAGGAATCGCTCAGTATGTGACATCTGGAAGGGAATAACTATGGTATCAATTACTGGGAAAATGTATAGCCAGATCATACTTAACAGACTACGTGACGTCGACAATGAGTTGCCAGAAGAAAAGGCAAATTTTTGTCCTAATCGTTCTTGAGCAGAGCAGATCCTTATCCTCAAACAGATTATCGAAAAGTGTGGACAGTACCAGATCTCACTGGCCATTTGTTTCCTGGACTTTACAAGAGCATTGGACATTGTCTACAGACCATCACTATGGATGATCTTGAAGTCCTTTGGCATCCCGCCAAACTTTGCATCAGCTACAGAACAGATATGTAACAACTCCATGTGCGAAATATTGACAGAAGATGGCTACAGTGGCTGGTTAAAAAGTTATATGCTGTCCACTTTTCTCCTTCCAGTTACTTACTGCTGACTGTATAATGAAGCACACCACCTAAGGAAAATGAATCCAGTTGGCTGAAGTGGACAACGGCAGCAGATGTACAGGAAACATCGACCTTGTCATCAGTGCAAAAATTCTCAAAACTGTTGTGCGTGGAACACCAGCCTCCAACCGATATCTTCATTGATCAGAAGAAAAAACTGTGAGGCAGAGAACTTCACCAACTTAGGCAGGTCTATCAACAACTCGAACGACCGTCATTATGAACTCAAGTGTCGCATCGAAAAAGTATCTGCAGCTTTCAATCAACTGACCTAACTTGGAGAAATAAGCAATTCACCCCCCCCCCCCCCCCCCCCCCATAGAATCCAGTTGCGACTCTGTAACCAAAATGTACTATCCACATTGTTATACGGGCGCGAAGCCAGGCAACTGAAAACCATCCAATGGAGAACACTTGATGCGTTTGAGACCAAACGCCTCAGGAAAAAAATTCAAGTGGAATAGTCTTGTGTAAAACGAAGATGCAAGAAGCAAAAAGCCGACGACTTCTTGTGTCGACCACTATCCGTAAGCAACGCCTCTCCGCTGGCAAGGCCACATAAGCCCTGCAAAATAGACCGTCAAGTGGGTCCCAGCATGGTCCCAGAGAGAAAGAGAGGTGCTGGCAGGAAGTCCACGGGAATTTGAGGGATGTCAGCAGATTGGCGGACCAGCCACAGTGGAGCGCTTTGACCGCCTCATGTGTTGCTCGACGCGGGAGCAGCTAACGTCCAAAAGGTAAGACCCTGGGAGGGCAGTGGCCAGATAGAAAAAAAATATTCTTCTTGATTCCCTTGGGAGTACCAATCTCTCTCTCTCTCTCTCTCTCTCTCTCTCTCTCTCTCTCTCTCTCTCTCTCTCTCTCTGTGTGTCGTGTCTGTCCGCGCGCGCGTGTGCGCGCCCGTGTGTGTGTGTGTGTGTGTGTGTGTGTGTGTGTGTGTGTGTGTGTGTGTGTGGTGTGTCTCTGTCTCTGTCTCTGTCTCTCTCTCTCTCTCTCTCTCTCTCTCTCTCTCCTCTCTCTCTCTCTTTCTCTCTCTCTTTCTCTCTCTCTCTCTCTCTCTCTCTCTCTCTCTCTCTCTCTCTGTCTTTGTTCATCTCCGTCCGTCTGCCTTTCTTTGTCTGTCTCTCAGTCTCTGTCTCTATCTGTCTGTGTCTGTCTGTCTGTCTGTCTGTCTATCCTTCCTCTGTCTCTGTCTGTCTGTCTGTCTCCCTCTCTCCGTCTGTCTGGTGATCTGTCTCTGTCTGTCCCATCCCCTCTGTCCCACCTCCCTCCTTCTCTCCTTCCCTTATCTTTCTCTCTCTCTCTCTCTCTCTCTCTCTCTCTCTCTCTCTCTCTCCTCCTTCCCTCTCTATCTCTCCGTCCCTCCTCTCCCTCTCTACTCTCTCTCCTTTCTCTCTCTCTCTCTCTCTCTCTCTCTCTCTCTCTCTCTCTCTCTCTCTCTCTCTCTCTCTCTCTCTCTCTCTCTCTCTCTCTCTCTCTCTCCTCTCTCTCTCTCTCTCTCTTTCTCATTCAACGCTGTCTATCATCAGCAGTTGCATGGACGCTTGAATGTTTTTTTTCTTAGAAGTTGCAGGCCTGAGCGACACCTGAAATCACTGTAATACTGATGCTGATTTGATCTGTTGGTCAGAACATTACCACACCATGTATAGTTCCCACTGAATTTCACTGATTCCCTTTCGTCCTCTTACAGTTTACCTCATCCCCCTGTGTATACATGGGCCCATGGTCGATGTATGTTCAACAGTTCAGAGCTCTCTGTCTCTCTGTCTCTGTCTGTCTGTCTGTCTCTCTCTCTCTCTCTCTCTCTCTCTCTCTCTCTCTCTCTCTCTCTCTCTCTCTCTCTCGCGCACGCTCGCTTGCGCGCACGCGCGCGCGCGCGCGCGCGCACACACACACGCACACACACACACACACACACACACGCGCGGTCTCTCTCTCTCTCGCTCGCTCTGTCTCCCTCTCTCTCTCTCTCTCTCTCTCTCTCTCTCTCTCTCTCTCTCTCACGGACAGACAGACAGACGTATT
>JADBJO010005652.1:95000-107500 GCA_016801955.1 Conus betulinus | reverse complement strand
TCAATTTTGTAGAAATGTGTTTTTGAAATATATGCGAAGCTATACAGACCACTTACTATTTACCCTTGGTGTGTGTGTGTGTGTGTGGGGGGGGGGGGGGGGGGGGGGGTATGTCCTAGTTTCCATACGTGCAAGGTTGCACACGCTGCAACCTTCGTAGGTCTCTGGTCAGGGCTTGGTGTTGAAATCAGTGGTACAGCTCGAAGTAGGGTAAGGCTAGAGGCAGAAGTATGGATCTGAGTGTACATTGGGTTAGGAATGGAAGTCGGGTCAGGGTTAGAACTGGGTTTGGGTTAAGGTTAGTAGGAGGTTTTGTACGTCGCAGGTTCCCTGCGTCCCCGGTTGTGCTTACAGCTAGAAGAAAGATCAGGGTCAGAAGTAGGGTTAATTGGGGGTAAAGGTGAGAGTCGATGCATTGAATCCAAGTCGTTTTGGACCGGGGACGTTCTGTGACGATAGGTCTAAGAGATGAAACTGCTACTGGTGCTGACCAAACATATGGTATGCGAAGTGCACGTTTTAAAGATCTACCTTCGTCGTATTGCAAGATTACAAATGACTTATATTACGTCCTCACATCTGTTCATTCATTTGCTCATACTTATCACTGGAGCGGGGATAAAAAAAAAAAAAAAAACACTAACCCTACACAAATATATATACTCTGTTAACACCCCCAGCATTGTAATGTTCTGGCCATGACATTGTGTTTCTATTCCTGTATTGAACGTAGTAAGAGAATCTGAGTGTCCAGAGACACATAGCCAGGGCTTGAGAAGAGAGAGATTTTTTCCCTGCTGGCATTTGCTTTCCAATATAGGCAATTGCAGTAGGCAAGTGTCCGAGGAAAGAGCGATTGCTGTGGAGATGTGTACGTGTCAGCTAACCCCGACAGTCTGATTCAGAGGTGACGGAGAAGGGGGGGAGGCTATAAAAAGTTTAGTCCACCTGTCAGAAATCAGCAGACAATTCCTAGTATGAAAGTGGAGTTACATGTTCAGAACTGGAGCATTTGAGAATCAGTCGAGCAGCACTGGATTCCTGGAATGTATTGAAAAAGGTCACGGGAAGTCTGATGCTACACACACTATGCACATCAAGAAAAAAAAATACCAGGAAATTTTTCATAGAGCTTTCAACTAGGAGGGCCCCATTTCAAATCCCCGCTGGATGGCTTCTCTGTTAAAGACATTATTCTTTCCTTGAAACATTACAGTCATATTTGTTTGAAAAAAGAATTGTAGCAGCTTGTGTCTTTATTTGGTGTTTAAACATAGTATTAAGACGTCTGTCGTTACATTCTCAATGATTCTTGATGCAAAAAAAAAAAAAAAAAAAGCAGAACGGAAGGAAATTTTGTTGTATTGATTCTGGCGTGTTGCATTGGTAAGAAGGGAGTATAATAATGTGTTATAATGTTGTAGCTCCTTTAAGGAGATTATATGTCAAATCCGTTTCTGCTGCCTTCTTTGCTTTTCTACCACAAAACAATGTTAGTCAAAAAACTACTCAACCGATTTTAACTAAAACTTCGTCCCGCGACAGACCATGGCTTCAAAACAGACATATTTCATTTCTGTCCGAATCCGTGATGTGTAACAGTATCCAAGTGTGGATCCAATATTCAAATCAGGATCTGCTTTGCAAGATGATACACTTAAAAGTACTGATCAGATGAAAAGCAAAATAATGGACAGACGGGCTGGAGCCAAAAGACAGACACAGACACATGTTGGGAGGGATCTGGAACTGTGTCCGGATGTAGGATCCGTTACACCTTGGCAGAACTCAGCTGCCTGCCACGTACTATTCTACCTTCTTTTTTTTCTGGACATGTGATTCATGGAAATGTACGCATACCGTGAGGCGTGCTTACTTATCGCCGAACCGTTTGGGTCTAACTAGAAAGAGGCCGCTTTAACGGTTTGTGGTGGCTTCATCAGACTCCCCCACCCCCACCACCCCCACTGCCTCTCACCTCTCCAACCACACCCTCCCCCACCTCGTTCCTCTCACCGTTCTACTTTGAACTCTCCCACTTTGTGACGGGAAGATGTGGGGTTAGATTCAGTTTCTTTTGAACTTGGATTCTTGTAATGTATGAGCTTGCGCTTTCATCATCTTCAAAGTCTCTCTCTCTCTCTGGACTTCAGAGTATGTGATAAACTGAGAGAAAAAAGAGACGACAGTAGACGGTGAAACAAAAAGGAAGTGTGTGGTTGTGTGTGTGTGTGTGTGTGTGTGAGTATGTGTGTGTGTGTGTGTGTGTGTGTGTGTGCACGCGTGTATACACACACACACACACACACACACACACACGCACGCACGCACGCGCGCGCGCGCGCACACACACACACACACACCACACACACACACACACACACATCTCTCTCTCTCTCTCTCTCTCTCTCTCTCTCTCTCTCTCTCTCACGTCAGATATGTCAAAGATCGTGGTCTGTGGTGGCAGTCTAAATTATGGTCAACCTAGTGTCAATCCGTGGCCCCCTCATCCTTCACTCCCATCCTAAGTTTATGTTTCCTATTGATGAAATGTTTTATACTCAACGTTTTATTTTAAAGTTAAACATTTTTATTAAGGTGCCTGCTGCGTACGTTCGTGATTCGTGTTCAGGATCTTAGGGTGGAGAATGCGAGCGTTTTACAGCCACAGTCTGTTACCCCTGACGAAGGCGATTAAAGCCGAAAATTTCGGGATATTTTAATCTTGTTTGTTTGGATTTTTATCTACTTTGACTGTTTATATATATATATATATATATATATATATATATATATATATGAATATATATATATATATATATATATATATATATATATGTACACACACACACACACACACACACACACACACACACGCGCGCGCGCGCGCGCGCGCATCAAAACAAAGAACTCAACAACAATCACGTTATTTTTTCCCCCAATATTTCAACCTCTTTGGTCTTCCTCAAGGGAATTTTAATGATTGAATTGACTGTAACGGCCTCCGTTCGCACTTAAAAAACAAAAACAAAAAAAAAAAACAGTTCACCACAATTCAAATGGTTAGAGAAAGGACAACGGTCGAAGGGTAGTAAGCGACGGGAACACGAGAAAAATAAGGGTAGGAAAGACACAGGGGAGAGAGACAGAGACACACACACACACACACTCACACACACACACACACACACACACACAGAGAGAGAGAGAGAGAGAGAGAGAGAGAGAGAGAGAGAGAGGAGAGAGAGAGAGAGAGAGAGAGATTTTCAATTGACAAGGCCACAGGCAAAACGCAAGACATGGACGTGTAATGCATTGTACCGGTTCTTTGTTTAGAATTATGCCTGCAATAAGTCTTTTACATGTGAATCGCCAGTCTTACCCATTTTGTTGGTGTGAAAGGCCGTGACTGTGTAACGATAGTTTTACTATGCATTATTTGTCCAACCCATTTTATTTTGGAGGAGAATGTTCAGTTAGCATTTCTATGTGACATCGGGTGATTTCTGTCACGTATGAATCCCATCCTTACGGAGATACTGTTCTAAGAATTCCTTTTTTTTTTTTTCCTACCGTTTTGATTGTTACATTTTAGAGTTCAGTTGCTAGTGTCAGCTGTGTTTCTGTCTTCGTGGCCTCTCTTGCCTGTATTTGATCTGGATGTGGTTCTGGTTGCACTTGTCACAGTTCACGGCACTCTAGCTGTACTGTGATTATTTGGCGAGGAGATGGATGCTCTGTGCGGGAACGGATCCCTGTTGTCCACTCTGGTATAGCTTAATGCCCAGCAAAAAAAACGCATCCTTCGTGTGTTTTGTTTGACCAAACTTCTTGTCTCTTTATTCACCTCCGCCAAGGATCTTACGTTGTTTCTCACATCTTTTGGTTGGTTGGTTCGTCTGTCTTCCGTCGGATCTGCCTGTTTGTCCTCTGTCTGTCTGTCTGTCTGTTCAGTCACTCAGTCTGTCTGTCTGTCTGTCTGTCAGCAAGACGGCTCAAAAAAGAATGAACCTATTTTACTCTGACTTGATTCATAGATGGAATGTAATCCACGCCATTTTGGTTGTGTCGATCCCGATAGAAGGGCGAGTCCACGATACGTTCTGTAAGATCATTACATCTTTTCAGCTGACCATGAACACTGAGAAGTTACGGTTTTAAAGTCTAACTGTCTGCCAAGTCATATATACTCATAAAATATTTAAACTTTCTAGTGATGTTTTTTTTTTCTTCGATTAAGATCGATTAAAATCATGGCCCTGGTCACCTAAGTGGGCTTAGAGCTTATTGAAATGGTTTTCAGGTTAAGAGCTGATTCTGGTCTCTCGTTTAATCGATGCAGACAGAGGAATGGTCGACGCTGACTACAACTTCAAAGTCTATCATTTCAGTAGAATTCGCGAGTCAGTAGGTAATGACCACCGCTACAGCCTTAAGAAGTAAATAGTGTCATTTTCGTACATTTTCACTTTCGATTTCAGTTCTCCATCTCAGCTTTTTCATTCTTTCAATTCTTTGTAAATCTTCAGATCGAAACATCAAAAATCACAGGGCAAAACAGCCAGTGCGTAATTACAGAGAATGTTAAAATGTTTAAGAATTATGACGTAACACTGCCATTCAGAATGCATGGAATCATCCTAGAAATAACGTCTGGTAGCTTCTGGCAATTCTGGACGTATTCTGGTTATTTGAAGAGACCTCGGGAATCATTATACAATTTGTGCATGCGGCATTTGGTAACACAGCGTCATTCAAAATCTACGAAGCAAAAACTTAGAGAAGCAGATTGAAGTCGACCGATAATAACCATAAGGGGAATCGAGGTGTTCTGTTTGTAACAGATAAGAAGGTTGAAATTTCATATTTTCCACGTCTTTATCAAAATAAAGAACATAGGAAGTAATTCTTCAGGTTTGGTGCGAAACGTTACTTTCTTCCGTGGAAAATAAGTCTGTTTTCGTTCATTAACTGATTCAATTCAGAATTCATTTGATTCTTTTGGAGGACTGGTCTTTCAAGTCCAATATCTAGTGAGCTAATGATTGATTGAAAGCAGAGGTTGTGATCTGGAGGTGCGTAATCACCTAAAATGGCAGTCTTTTTGCAAAGCCCAGCTTTCTTAGCCTGGAGGATCTCGATAATTAACCCTCCTTCTTTCCGTTGTATGTGTTGTTCGAGAGGGGTATAGTCAACTAATTAGACCCTTTGATTGCCAGCCTTAAGGTCGCGAGTTGCAATTCAGCAGCACCCGGTGGGTAAAATGTGGAGAGGGATTTTTGTTTTTCCGCTTCCAGGTCAGTCTGTTGAGAGCCGCCCCTCGCTGACCCCGTTTCGTGTGTGTAGGTAGGCATACCCACGTTAATGACTTTGTAACCGAAAGCAGCGTTGGGTGGATCCTGGAAACACGAACGCACTTAGCACGTACCAGAGTACTTGGAGAGGAGACGGGTACTGCTGAGTATCAACACAGAGTTGAACGCACACACACACACACACACACACACACACACACACACACACACACACACACACACACACACACAGGACACAGAGAGAGAGAGAGAGAGAGAGAGAGAGAGAGAGAGAGAGAGAGAGAGAGAGAGAGAGAGAGAGAGAGAGTACACACACGGACGCACAGGTAGCAGCTTTAACAAAACGACAAACAGACGACGAGAATAACAAAAGGGCGGTAGGCCAGAGTGGTTCTGCGTCGCAAGCGTGCGCATTCGCGCGTCTGTTTGTGTGTGTGTGTGTGTGTGTGTGTGTGTGTGTGTGTGTGTGCGTGTGTGTGTGTGTGTGTGTGTGTGTGTGTGTGTGTGTGTGTGTGCGTGCGTGCGTGCGTGCGTGCGTGCGTGCGTGTGTGTGTGTGTGTGTTGTTGGTGGTGGTGGTGGTGGTTGTGTTGCGTATATTGTTGTTGTTGTTGTTATTAGCTCTGATTTCTGTGCTGGAATCACTGAAAAGGTTGCTTTTTTTTTTTTCGTCATCGCGTCATCGCGAGTAGGGCATTTGAGTTGGATTTGTCCCCCCCAAGATAAATAGATGTTGTTTTTCAAGGTGGTTATAATGAGATAATTTAATGCTGCTTTTCAAGGTGGTTTTAAAAACGATGGGCAACCTTGAGACAAAGCTGTGAATGAGTAACTGCTGAAGCACGTAGGTGTGGGGATTTCATATGAAACATTTGCCTAGCTAGCTGTCTGTGGCCTTGGTTATGAGTTAAGGTAGTATTATCAAAACGGCTGCCACATCATCCTGCTAGCACTGTAAATGATCAGTTGGAGGACAGTGTAGTTCACATTAACTTGTCACCAGACAGTTTTTTTTGGTCATACTGTCTCTTTACATGGACAGACAGGAGATCATTGTTCAAACGGCACATCAAAATGTGTGTTTCCTTGGACGTGTGGGTACTCATTTCTCATTTACCCAGACCTCTCGGCAAAGAATGACGCTAAAGGTAGACCTTCGAGAGGAGCGTCTTGCCAGAACCATCAAAAAGAGAGGTGATATGAGAACTTGTCGGCGGACGGAAGACAGGCAAACACTTCACAGTATTGATATTATCATTGAACAGCTTGTTGACAATGACATGATTCAGAATGTAATAGATAGGTTATGTTTGAAACAATCCTTTGGGATTGACGTTCAGCTGGAATAGACCAAAGCAGAGCGAAGGTGGTGAATGACACATTACTGATTGCAACACTGGGTGAATTCGTTTAGCTCGTGTTGCTGTCCGTCTGTTATTCTAGTAATCTAGAAAGCCGACCTAGCTATACAGTAAGAAACCGGTGTATTGTCCATCCGCTTGCAGTGCAATACATCATCCAAATAATATCAGTCTGCTGTTGCCTTAGGCGTCTTGCCACTTGAGTTCTCTCTAGCAAGATTTAGAAAATTGACAAATTATTCATTACTTCCTACTTTAGGTGATAATATATTAATGAGTTGTGCAGTTATGCATTTTTTTAAAATCATATTTTTGTATTTCACTTTTTTTTTTAACTTTTGACTTCATAATTTTTTTTCAAGCAAACACAAATCGACCATAATCTCTACCATACCTGGGTACATACTTTCTCTTCAGTTTCTTCCTACGACAGCTTGCAGTCCTGTAACTTTTTGTGCCGTGTTCCACTTGAGGCCACAAACAGGTTCCATTTCAACATTTGCACAGATAAAGTACAAGGAGTAGGCCTACTTTTCATTGCATTATTTTCAGTTGTTACAAGAAACGGATCTTGTATTTCACTTGATTTGTGCCATTGTATTCTTTGGATTTTTTTTATGATAATGTATGGCAATTATTGGTGTTTAAGCGCAACCGACACGCAAACCCAGTGAAATTCCTGTGGTAGTGTGTCTGTCACGTTAAGGTTTTGGTTGTCACATCGTAGTAAGACCAGATTGGAGTTGTCAATGTCCAGAAATGGGTTGATCGCATCACTAATATTAATCTGTGACATCGTCAGTCTTGTTTAAGACAGACTTTTTTTTTTTTTTTTTACTTCTTTTCTGGTCTTCGACCTGCAGGGTTTGTTGCTACAATCTCAGTAGTCTGTGGTAAGAATTTCCACTTTTTGTACCTTCTTGTCCTCCTGTTTGTTTTCTGGTTTATCTATCATGACCTTGTTGCCTGTACATAAGCCTGAAACCTGTGAACATTTCGTTTTTATCTGTTTTCTCACTGACAGGGGGAGAGGGGGAGCGGTTTCAAAGTGTGCTGAACTGTAGAGGAGGATAATCCTAAGCTAAGGTCTTTAGCAAGGCAAATTGTTGGGACTGTATCCTCACTTAAACATGACACTTTCAGCAAAAAAAAAAAAAAAAAGGATAATCTCATGATCGAGGTAGTCATTGGTTAGGACTGCTGACCTCTTGTTATCATCACGGGAGCAGAGAAGATGTAACTCAATGTATGATATCACTCTCCTCTGACCTTAGTCATGCTCAGCAAGCTACAGGCGTATCACGGTTGTCTGTCCTCATTTGAGTACACCCAGGTAGACATCTTGTAATATTATTCACAGACTCTTGCCCCTAATTCTGCACAACAAAATAGAAGCGTTACCTTCTACATAGCTTCCCATCCTAAGCCACTCACGATATGATATGGGTATAGCTAACTGACCTCAGTCATACGCAACAAGGCAGAGGTATTACACTCTGCACAGCTCTCTTGTCAGCGGTCATCCTCATAAGGGAAGAGGCCATGTTACTAGTCCACCCCTTCAATTTGTCCGTCCATGACTTCCGTCCATGACTACACATGGGACATGCACCCTCCACTCAACTCTGAAGAATGACCCATGAAAGACGGTCCTATTGAACGGACTCAAATGGAAGGCAGAAGACATTTAAGAAAAGGACTGGTCAGGGCTCAGGTTGAAGAGAACACCAAACGATCAGCCGATGTGACTGCCATGAAAACTGTACAAGGCTGTAAACTTACAACTAAAAACACTGGCACTTTTCACGGCGGGCTTTGTGTGGTATTGAAAGCGAGCTTTCATGGTTCGGGGTTTGTGACGGTGGATGGGCTTCGTACCCTGATGGGTGTCCGTTGAAGGAAACACCGACATGGGATAGGGACAGGAATCAAGATCAACCAAGAAGGTGGAAGGGAGAAGGGAGGAAGGGCAAGAGGCAGGGATGGGGGGCAGTGTGAAACATTTGCAGTTTGCAAATGATGCGGACATAGGCAAACCACGTGAGGTCTGTGCCTTGTTTGATGGGGGGTTCTCAGACAGGATCAATGGTGACTATAATAGCCATTAAAGGGACGTCACTCTTGTGGCCTCAGTGACGAGGAGAGTGCTCATCTGTCTGTCTTGGTGCCACAGTGTGCGCGCATTGGTGTGTGTGTGTGTGTGGGGGGGGGGGGGGGGGGGGGGGGGGGGGGGGGGGGGGGGGGGGGGGGCCTTCTGACTGTAGATAATCGTAACAGAGTCTTCCAGGTCGAGTCACGTTATTTACAGCTCTGTCGACCACTAAGGCTACATGACCGTGGCGACGGAGTCTTATGCCTTTGGGAGTACAAGGGGCATGACTACGATTTCAGCGCGCTTTCAACTAGATTTCATTTGACTGTTTTTCTAATGTGTCTTCAGTTTTCAAACAGAGATGTTAGGTCACCCGTCGTACACCGCCATACTGTCCCCACCATACCAAACATACCGACCATCCACCTTCCACCACCCCCACCCCCCATCCCCCCACCCCCACCCCCCCACACACACACGCACACACCCCGCTTCGTCTTCTCTTCTGCGTTTCTTTTTTTTCCCAATTACATGGCGAGTGACGAATTAGACCCTTCTGGCGAAAACAAAACGTAAAAAGATCGTGTGTTGTTGTTCAACATAATGATATAATGTTAAGATCCATGTCAAGAGTCCATGGTTTAAAACAAGACGTTGCAACGACGGTAAAGGACAATGGTAAGCGTGAAAATAGGAGAGGAAAGATGGAATGAGAGAGGGGGGTGGGGGGGGGGGGGGGGAGGCAGTCAGTCGTCATCAGCGACGAAACTTGCAACATTCAGTGTATACAAAGAGAAGAACAAGCAAAGAACCCATCTTTCTACCCTCCCAATTGCATTCATCGATCCCCTCCCTTGATCAGGTTTGTGGGAGCTTTTGCTTGCGTGTTTCTTTTGTTTTATCATCATTTTGCGATTCTATGTCTTGCGCTCACGGGGAAAGCCAGTGCATCTTATGTTCTGTCAGATGCCAACCGTAGGAATTTGGCCAGACGAGGTCAAGGGCCAAGATCTCTGTGTACGGGAATAGGGCAGGAGGGGACCGTTAGAAAAAAAATCGGCCACAATCCAATGTGAATACAAGTGTGACGATGATGAGAGTGGCGCGTCATGTGTCATTGAGGTTGGGGATGGGTTAGGTTCCCCCGAGAGGGGTTAAAAGTCGCCATGATGGCCTTTAAAGGGAGTCACCCTTCCGTGCGTGCGCCATCATCGTTCACAGTGCGGACATGTGTCTGCTCCTTTCTTTCAGTCTTCACTACGCTTGTGTGGAAGTCCAAGGGCTGGTGTGCACTTCTCTCTTTTCACACTGTTGGATCGGGCATTCATGGTTTTAATAGTTTGGCTGACCAGAGGGGACAGAGCAGGTCATCAGTCATCCAATTGTATTTACTAACCAGTGTTTTCACGGGGTGAGGGTCGGGGTTGGGGGTGGGGGTGTGTGATTTCTGAACCCGATTTCATTGTGGCTATTGGCACAGTTTCGGTTTCTGTTTCATCAAAGAGGTGTCACTGAGTGCGGACAAGTCCATACACGCTACACCACATCCGATCGATAAGTTTCGAGACACTGCGCATGATTTAAAGCTAATGGATAAATAGATTAATGACTGAAATGAGATAGTTAAAGAAAACCGTCACTGAGTACTAGAACCCGAGGCTGGTTCATCGCGAAGTGAAACTTCACGTACCATAGCCGAGCCATCCGCGAGGGGTCATTTTAGGAATATCCCCACTAACAGACCCTCCTCTCTCTCCCCCTCTCATTCTCTCTGTCTCTATCTGTCTGTCTCTCACTGTCTTTGTGAGTGAGTGAGTGAGTGAGTGTGTGTGTGTGTGTGTGTGTGTGTGTGTGTGTGTGTGTGTGTGTGCGCGCGTGCCCCAGTGTGTGCGCGTGTTTTTATTCTGTTAAATTTCAAGAACAACTTAACAACTCTCTCTCTCTCTCTCTCTCTCTCTCTCTCTCTCTCTCTCTCTCTCTCTCTCTCTCTCTCTCTCTGTGTGTGTGTGTGTGTGTGTGTGTGTGTGTGTGTGTGTTGGCGGAGGGTCGATCTGGGAAAGGGGCAGGAACCTCACGTCATTGCCCAGGTGCAGCGGAAATTTGCTCAGCTGTTCTGAAACGAAGGGAAACAGGTGAACCCTGGCGGTCGGCTTGGCGCTTTGCTAACAAGCGGCATGTTTTCCCTGAAGTTGTAACCTCCGTGACACTGATTGGAAATGCTGAGGTTTGAGGGCGTGTTTTGGCCATCTAGGCCGTCAGCCCCTACCCGTGCTTTGCTGCAAATATTCCCTGCATATTCTGGCCGGCTTCAAAGCCAAAATATTGTTTGTCTAAGACAGCAAGTGTGTGTGTGTGTGTGTGTGTGTGTGTGTGTGTGTGTGTGTGTGTGTGTGTGTGTGTGTGTGTGCGCGCATGCTTGATTAGGATATGGGATGAACACACAAGGTATAATATGACCAAAAATAACTGATTTTTCTCATCACTTTTTCAGTCCACCTCTCTCTCTCTCTCTCTCTCTCTCTCTCTCTCTCTCTCTCTCTCTCTCTCTCTCCTCTGTTTTCCTCCCATCGCTTCACATCACTCTGACCCCGTCATTCCCCTCCTGTAGTGTGTTTTCTAACGAACCATTTCCAGAGAATGTAATCTTCAACTACAAACAGCCAGTTCAGTTCGTTTGGGCGTTCAACTGGGCTGTGTCGCCGCGATAGGAAGATTTTAACATTCTGCCAACAATCTAAACAGGTATATCGTGGATGAAACAGTCAGTCTGATTGAAATGAAAGTAAGATGTTTTGTCCCATATGACGAATTTTGATGCCGTTTGGCTGGATCGCTGGACTTGAAATATTCGAGGCACGGAGTTTAAATCTGACAGTGTTTTAAATTAGTATTATGTCACATGAGTATCATGGAATGATGTTTTGCTTCAAAATCAGCCCGCAACACTGTTCACCATCAGACATACTTTAGTAAGAAACAGATTTTGAATCTGCAACATGAAATTGTGTTTACTCACTGTTGGATGAAGAAAACCGTTTGAATCAGGGCTACTCGTTTCTTTAAAACACGCGTTTGGTTTGGAATCATTATTGTGTGTGACAGGCCTGATCATGTGACACGATGAGTTACATTACAAGATTTTTTTTTTTTTTGTAAACAATTTGTGTGCGACTTCTTTATTTCACAATGTGCTCTACTTTGCAGAAATGTGTTTCTGGAATATTTGTGAAAGTATACAGATAGCTTCCTTCCTACCTTTGGTATGGGGTCGTTTTGTTATGTCCCAAGTCATATGCATGCAAGGCTCCACATACCATAGCCTTCGTATGCCCCCGGTTGGTGCTGCTGTTAAAAGCGATTGTAGGGCTAGAAATAGGTTACGAGATAATAGCAGGAGAAAAAACGGGGGTTAGGAATAGTTGGGCCAGGAGCAGAATAAGGTTACGGTGAAAGTTCGGTAAGAAGTTCCATACGTCACAGGTTCCATACGCTCCAGGTCGGGTCACGATTAGAAATAGGGTTCGGGTTAGAAATTGGGTTAAGATGAGGATGAGGGTAGATGCATTGAATCTAGGTCCTTTTGGACCAGGGACGTTCTGTGATGGTACACATAGACATAACAGATGACGTTTGGAGAACTCTTTCTGTATATGCGAATTTCCATCTGGCAGGTCAACACATAACGCCAATCTCATTCCTGAACCCACAAACTGCAGACCAAGAAAATTTGATAG
>JADBJO010005652.1:87500-90000 GCA_016801955.1 Conus betulinus | reverse complement strand
CCTTCAAAGGGAGCGTCTTGCCCTACTAATCATCAAAAAGAGAGGGCGATGTGAGAGTCTTTCGTTGGACGAAAGGGTGTTAGAGGCTTCACAACATTGTCATCATCGTTAAACAGCAATGTTTACAGTGACAGGTGCAGGAATGTACCTCATGATTGAAACAGTTTCCACTTTTCACCCCAATGTTTTGGCGTGGCAATGCAGAGTTGAGATGGTCAGGGACACATTACTGATCACAGCGCTGGATGCATTTGTTTGGCTTAGGCTGTTCTCTGTTCAGTATTCTTGTAATCTGGAAGACTGACCCAGTCATACAGTGAGAAATGCTTTGCCCATCTGCTCGCAACACAATGTGTTATCACTAATGACAGTCTGGTATTGTCTGAGGAATCTATTCGCACTCCTGCTCCACATAGCGGCTATTTTAATGCATCAAGTTTGTCTGAGCTATGATATACAAATCAGTGCTGAGGATCTAAGTATTCAGTTTGCTGTTATCTGGTTGAATAACTCCAAGATTTCAGTTTGACGTTCCGACATTATGTATAAATGCAGTGTAACTGACAAGGAATTTTGTGCTTTGGTAATGTACCCGTCCTCCCCTCCCCTTTCATGCCCACCTCCCTGATGCGTCATGAAGAGTGAATATCATTTTGTCCTCACTGACCCAAAATGTCTTGAACAATGAAACGGATGTCGCTGTATGCCGGATCATAGTTTTAAATAGCCACCTTAAGAAACAGCTCGACCAAAAAGCCTCTTAAACAACAACAGCAACAACCACCCCCAACAACAACAATATAACAAAACGAAACCACCACACCACCACAACAACAACAACAACAATAACACACACACACACACACACACACACACACACACACACACCACACACACACACACACATATTATATATATATATATATATATATTATATATATATATATATACATACATACACATATACACACAACGAACACACACACACACACACACACACACATACACACACACACGCGCGCGCGCGCGCGCGCGCGCACACACGCACACACACACACACACACACACACACACACACACACACACACACACACACGTGCGCGCGCGCACCACACACAGTACACACACACACACACACACACACACACACACACACACACACACACACACACACACACACACACGCACACACACGCACGCACACACAAACAACACACACACACACACACATACACACACACACACACACACACACCACACACACACACACACACACACACCAACACACAATCAGAAAAGGAAACGAGAGACTGGATCTCATTTTGAAGATTTTACTCCTTTTAGAAGTTCTAACTACGTCTGGGAGGAATATCAGACATGCGGTCAAACGTGTACAAAAACTTAACTATTGAAGAGTAGTGGAGGGTCTGTTGTTCTGAAGATGGTGATGGCACAGTCTGGTCTCCTCGCAACAACTCTCAGATTTCCAGCTTCAGGCTGTGTGTGATGTTATACAATGCGCTTGTGGATTCGGAAGACAAAAACTCACGGAGTCATTCAGTTGTACCTCACTTTTCACAACGTTTTAGTTTTGGACTTGCTTGATGTGCTTCCTGCAGTGGAAAATTGCTACAGTCTCCACGTTTAAGTGTGTAGGGTTTTTTTTTTTAAATTTCTTGCAGTATTATACGCTGCTGTACCACTTGATGCTACGAACATGTTCCATTTGTACATCTGCAAAGATTTCAGGTAAGGACTACTTTTTTTGTGACATTGTTGAGGTTTTCAAAGTTTTACAGTAAACGGTACTCATGTCATACTTGATTTCTGCCATTGTATTGATCGAACTTTGTTCAAAATAGTGCGTCTACATTAAGGCTGTACGTGCATAATCAGTAAAACTTCAGTGCAGATTGGCATGCAAACCAGTGACATTTTTGCCTGATCTTCGCCATGTTGAAGTTTTGGTCGTCACGTGAAAACAAGGATCAGCCTGGAATTGCCACAGAAAATGGATGGATGACACCAGAATTGTTAAGATTTTTCCCATCTCTTTGGTCTTTAAACCTAAATGTCCTCGCCCACTGGTCTAATTGCTGCGACTGTTTTAAATAGGCTGCGGGGGAAAAAATGTCCACTTTTATGCCTTTTCTCCCCGCTTCCTGGTTCGTTTGCCATTGATGTGTTGCATGTGTGTAATCGGGAATGTATACATGTGTGGAAAACTGTTGTTTGTTTTCCCTTCTGACAAGGGCGAAGTAATCACTATTTTTTTAAATCTTTAGTTTCAAACTTTAGAGAAAGGATTTTGAGCTACGGTCTTAAGATCATAGTTTGAAAAGTTGTCTGAACACTCATTTTTTTTTTCAAATTGCTGCTTTATTTTTTCGTTTGCAAAGCTCTATCTTAAGAACACTTATTTCATCAATCATCCGATCAAGATAGTTTCTTGGGCTTGGATAGCTTACGAAGTGATCTTTTTATGGATAGAGAGAAGACA
>JADBJO010005652.1:80000-82500 GCA_016801955.1 Conus betulinus | reverse complement strand
GACAAACTGGTACTGAACAGTGTCCATGTATGAGTGCGTGTGGGTGCGCATCATTTTGTAAGATGGGCACACGTGTGTGTGTGTGTGTGTGTGTGTGTGTGTGTGTGTGTGTGTGTGTGTGTGTGTGTGTGTGCGCGCGCGCGCGCGTGTGTGTGTTTGTTGTGTGTTGTTCTGTTAAATTTCAGAACAATTTAAGGATAATATAAGAAACTTCTGTGTGTGTGTGTTAGGAATATATGCTGGACCAGAATTAGATTTATATTATAGTGAAGTTCAGTAGGAACTTCCATACGTAACAAGTACCGTACATCCCAGGTTGGAGTTACGCTTAGAACTAAGCTTAAAGTGAAGGTGATGATGGGTGCAATGAATCCATGTCGTTTTCGGACTGGGAACGTGCTGTGATAGTGCACATTGAGCTGAGAGATGAAGTTAGAAGATCTCTTTTCTTTGTATGTGAATTCCACTCCGGCAGATCAACACTTCACCCGTCTGATTCCTGAACCCACAATTGCAGATTACGAACGATATTTGACAAGTATAAAGCACGCGTTCTGAAAACCTGCTCACATCGCATGACAAGACCACTTAATGACTTATATAACTTCCTCGCCTCCACTCGTTCACTTGTGCATGCTTTTCATTGCACAGGCCATACTCATATACAACGTCCTAACTCTACACATACATACTCAGTTAACGTGCTAGCACTGGCTGTTCTACCAGTGACGCTGTTTCTAGACCTGTCTTGCGAAGAGAAAGACAGTCACTGTAGGTATTTGCTTTCCAATGTAGGCAGTTGCGATGGACGAGTGTTAGAGAAAGAATGGTGCTGTTGAGAATGCGTAAATGTGAGGTAATTCCAACAGACAGAATGAGCGATAAAAGACAAGGAGAGGATATTAAGTTAGCCTGTAAGAAATTGATCAGAGAGCGGAAAGGGATTTACTCGTTCACAACTGGAGGATTTGATGACCCGTCCAGCAGCACTGGATCGTTGGAAGGCAATTGAGTCTTGAGAGGACTTCTGTAACACGCCATGATTATACCATACCAAAAACAACAAAATGGAAGTTATCCAGTATTTTTTAATTGGAGGCCCCTAAATAAACGACAGCTAGATGACTTACCTTTGAAATACAGATTCTTTCCATGAAACACTATAGTCAGATTCATTTAAAAACCAAACGTGCCAACCTGTGTGTATATTTGGGATTGCAACAGAATATTTAAGGTGTTTCCTTTCAAGTTCACAATGATTTTGATGGAAATAATGCAAAACGAAAGAGAAATAATAGCCGCAGTGTTCTGGCATGTTATTTCGGCAAGAAGAGAGTCACACCGCTCTGTTTTAGAAAAGCCAA
The DNA here is from genome assembly GCA_016801955.1 of Conus betulinus. Taxonomy (NCBI): domain Eukaryota; kingdom Metazoa; phylum Mollusca; class Gastropoda; order Neogastropoda; family Conidae; genus Conus; species Conus betulinus. The sequence goes on along the minus strand of JADBJO010005652.1, from coordinate 81,136 downwards.
AGCTGCAAACCAAGGTCTTGGCAACGTTGATTAAAAGATACTGGCAGACAGAACGTTGACAGATGTACAGACATGCATGCAAGATACCTGTAGACAGTCAGGGGAGGCAGAGAACTGGGAGGGGGAGAGAGAGGGAGGAGGGTGCGTGGGGCATTAGAGTCCACTTCTCAGCAGGCACCAGGACACTGAGCAGGGAGATGGGCACTGCACTGACCACAGAGGACGGAGGCAAATAGCCAACCTGTACATGACCAGGAGACTGAAGCGTGCTGCAGTAGCTCCAATGGCCAGTTAGACATGGCGAAATAATAATCATTTCAGATTCTTTTTCCTCAGCCGATTCTGCTGCCTTTGTTTGCTTTTTAATCCCAAAGCAAGATTCCTGAAAATACTACTGAACCGAGTGTAACGAAGCTTTGGCCTAGTGACGACACATGGCCAAGATACAGGTCTGTTTGATTTGTGAGCGGATCCGCGATGCCAGTACAAACGAACTCTCTGGATTCAGTATCCATTCTGGATCCGTTCTGCAAGCTGATTCTTAAGAGTAGTGACCGCATTGTCACGAAACAGTGGACAGATGGAATGGAACCAAAGGACAGACATATGACGTGTTAGGACGGATCTGGATCTGTGTCCGGATTTAGGATCCGTTTGGCTTGGCAGAGGTCCGCTATCTGCCATGTACCTTTCTGCTTTTTCCGGACACATGACTCATGAAGCATGGAAGTATGTCCGCGGCAAGAGGCACACTTTTCTTGCCACAAACTCTTTGGGTCTCAGTACGAAGAGTTCACCCTAATGTTTGTGGTGGCTCCCTCATCCTCCCATCCCTTTGCCCTCTCTTCTGCCCACCCCCACCTCCTCCCCCACCCAGTGTTCCTACTTACAGCCCTTCCACTTTGTGATGGGAAGATGCGGGGATTGATTCAATTTCCTTTCAACCTGGATTCTTGTGATGCTGGAAATCTCTCTCTCTCTCTCTCTCTCTCTCTCTCTCTCTCTCTCTCTCTCTCTCTCTCTCTCTCTCTCTCTCTCTCTCTCTCTCTCTCTCTCTCTCTCTCTCTCTCTCTCTCACCTTTTGAGTACGTGATGAACTGCGAGGATAAGACAAGACGGCAGTAGATGGAAGGAAA
>JADBJO010005652.1:60000-70000 GCA_016801955.1 Conus betulinus | reverse complement strand
TCCGGTTATGTGCTTGTTGTTGTCATTGCTTCTGATGGTTCTGGTTTCTGGTGGTGGTGGTGGTGTTGATGTTGTTGTTGTTGGTGGTGGTGGTGGTGGTGTGGTGTGTGTGTGTGTGTGTGTGCGCGCGCGCGTGAGTGTGTGTGTGTGTGTGTGTGTGTGTGTGTGTGTGTGTGTGTGTGTGTGTGTGTGAACGCATGCGCGTATGGTGTCTGTGTGACGCGGATACAGACTCGGACCGTAATTGTCACCAGAACCACCAAGAATCTATAGATACACCAAGGTAAAAACATTAGAACATTATGGACCATAAAGTGTCCGGGGCCTATGTACAGAGCTAATTTTGCTTTTTTTTTCGTGTTTATGCAATTCTGGACATACTTTACAGCATGGTTTTGTAGACAGTGGCTAATAAGCCTCTTACAAGGGCAGAGAGCTTGTACAAGTTTCTGACGATATCTTTAGATTGCTTTTCTCTTAATCCATGTGTGTTTCCTGAGCAGTTGCCCAGAAAAAAAAAAAGTTTTATCCGATCTCCGTACACCCTAAGCTTTTTTTTTCACATTCAACGCCCATCTTGCGCCAGTTTGGATGAAAATAAGTGATTGCTCCTTCCTTTTCGTTTTCCTGAGTGTTGTGTATCTTGCCTGAAGACCTAGGAGGTCGAAACGTGTCGTGTTTTGTCTTGTGATTTGTTTGTCTACGTTTTTTTCGGCGGAGGCTTATAAGTACCTTCTCACATTTGTTTCGATTTTTGCCAGCAGTCTCCTCACTCTGCACCGACTGTCAATGAGTCGACAGTCTATGGTTGACGGTGAAGAGATAAACGGAAAGCACAGCAAATCATGGTGAATGACTTGGGGGTGATCTAAAACAGAAAACACAACGCTGCATGGTTCACGGTTTGACCTAAACAGAAAGCTCAATGCTGCTTTGCATGATGAATGGTTTGTGTTGAACATCAAATAGAAGGCTCAACGTCACAAGATAAATGACGTGGTGAGCACCAAACTTGGTACCTCTGCGTTTTCAGATGAATGACTTGTGGAAACCAAAGTAGAAATCACAACGCTTCATAATGAAGGGTTTGATATGAACGCCTAAACAGTAAGCACAGTGCTGCATGGTGGATGGTTAGTTGTCTTTTAAATGGAAGGCTTGGGGGTGACCACAGTGCGGGCTCTTTCCATAATCAGAAAGGACAAAAGAACACTGGCTTTAGAAAATCTCGCTTGGCATCTTTGCCAGGTGACCATCCCACTTGGTTTGCGTATGTGAAGAGAGAGAGAGAGAGAGAGAGAGAGAGAGAGAGAGAGAGAGAGAGAGAGAGAGAGAGAGAGAGAGTCTTAAACGTTTTTTTTTTTTTGTTTGTTTGTTTTCTACCAACTTCCACTGAAGAGTTGAATCTTCTATCACCTCAGAGAGAAATAACGAAACCATATGGTCCAAATTTCATACACGTAATGGATGCGTGTCTGGAAACGTTTCTCGTTTGGTTTTTATCCAACAGAACAGGTGAACGTATCCCCATAGTCTGGTTTACGCTAGAATAAGTAGCATGGAGTACAGCTCAGTCTTGATGCCTTAAATCAGAATAGACTTCAGTAACTTCAACTTCCACGTTCTCATCCTCATTGATTGAAAAACAACCACAGTGTAATGGTGTTTATCCTGCCATGGGACTCTTACGATTTTCTGCCTGCAGGATATGAGAAAGCACGTATGTCTCCTTCACATTTCACAAGCGTACCTAGGGCTGAAAACGAGTGGGATGAAAGAATAATAATGCAAGACAGCAAGACATTCAGGACTGGCATGTGGTCCCATCGCCTTTTGTGATTACTATCACGCTGCTCTTTATGGCTTCACCGTCTACAGCCACGCTCAATTGTGTCCCGCTGAAGCCCCAGAACTGGCAGTCCATAGGGGGCAATCATGATGAAAACCTCTTCTTTCTCGGACTGTCTCAAGTAGTAATCAAAAGCTGGGACCGAATTTGCAGCTGACTACTACAATAATATGGCGTGTCAAGGTACTGTCCAGGTGTGATTACGTCAGTTGTCTGGAGTTCCCGGTCTTTTCTCATGGTGGAAGGTAAATGAAGGGCTGATCATGTTTTTTTTTATGGCCACTCTTCATTTCTCTTTGGAGATAATAGAGGGTTCGTGACCTGACTTGATCTTGAACCGGTTGAGGGCTGATGCGGGCCTCACGTGGTGCTGATAAGCCGACACACCCCCACACAAAAAGCAGGGGAATCTGTTCGTGCTGCCTTGTGCCCAGAGGGTAAGCTACATCAAGGACGCAGATGTAAGGATGCAGATGTAAGGAGGCAGATGGAAGGAGGTAGATGTGGAGGGAAAGGGAACGGAGGGACGAAAAAGACGGGGGTTCTGTCTGCAATCCTTTCAGGTCGGTTCCTTCAGTACGAACTGGCTATGCATTGTCACAGACTTATATTGATTTTAATTTCCTAAAAAAAAAAAAGGGAAAGAGACACTGCTGGAATGGTCTACACTGTTTATACATGTTATTGCCTCTGTTTGCGTGATCAGGCACAGATGGTGGATGTCTGTGGTCACTTCCCCTAAGCACATTGCCACCTGACTGGCTCAGTAAATATTTGATGTATTCCGTATGCCATATTGATTTATCAGTTTTTGTTTGTTTAAGAGTTCGACCAGCTTAATGTCTGATCTTCTAGCCATTGATTAATCCGTGTTTTAAGAACCGTTTTCACTCTCTCGACTCACAGCCGGTAATGTTTCAGTGTGTTGTCATTTGGTCTTTAGAAAGACCTGTAATAAAGCACCTGCATCAATCTCGGTCACATGTTGCGTCATTCCTCAGAGTAGTCCGAGGTCAGACAAGTATGCATGTTCATGGTGGCCCCTCCAGGATTCTATATTTAGAATCACACTGCAGTCATCAGAGCTGGATCGTGACTGTTCCAGGGTGGACCGATCTGGACCACAATACCCCACTGAACTCGGTAAGGAAAAGCAAATGTTGAAAGCATGTAATCAGCTGCCGATTTCCCACCAGGTTGCTGAAGCTTGCAGACAACTAGCAATTATTTTCATGAAAAGGCAAGGCAAAACTTAAGCTCCAGTCAGACATCGGATGCCACAGCGCAGTGAGAATGTCTGGAAGACTCCGTTACGACTGTTTCACTTTCTTGTCACAGAGCGTCAAGTTTCTCCCGCTGTGGGAGAGCTGTCTGGGTCCCTGTTTTCGGAACCACATAGCTTCCCCAACCTTAGGAAATCCTGTGCTGATAGCTCTCTCGGCAAGCATGGTCAGTCGAGACGAGCTTGTCGACATCGGTGCCAATTGGATGAACGGCTGGGTGTGTTTACCGACGGGATTTTGCAATGCACCATGACGGAGACCCTTTTGTCGGCTGCTCGGAGGCTGGTGAACACGATCCGTCCATCAACTGTGACGGGAATCTGCTTTCCCCGACACGGAAAGAGATGAAAAGTACACACTCTTGGGCGGGTGGCGGGTGTGGGGATGTGGTCGTTGTAGTTGATGGTGGAGGAGGAAAAGGTGGCAAACTTTTTTTTTTTTTTTTTTTAATTTTTTTTTTTTAGTCTGTCACACCTTGTGCGGTTAGACTGAGAACCTTGAGCGTATGGAAATTGCACATGCGCACGCATATGTGTGTGTGTGTGTGTGTGTGTGTGTGTGTGTGTGTGTGTGTGTGTGTGTGTGTGCGCGCGCGCGCGTGCGTGTGTGTATATGTATGTGTGTGTGTGTGTGCGTGCGCGCGCGCGTGCGTGTGTGTTCGTGCGCGCGCGCGCGTGCGTGTGTGTGTGTGTGTGTGTGTGTGTGCGTGTGTGTGTGTGTGTGTGTGTGTGTGTGTGTGTGTGTGTGTGTGTGTGTGTGTGTTTACTTACTTACTTAGGCCCATAGCTCAAGGGTGAGCATAGGTCATCGACAACACTCCGCCATCGCTCTCGGTTCTGGGCTGTTCGTTGATGTCTGTCCAGCGCCTCCAGCTGCTGCGAGTCGGCCTCTCTTCCTTTTCCCCCCTGCGGGTTCCATGTCAGGGCTTGGCACGTGGTGCTGGATGCTGGCTTCCTGAGAGTGTGTCCCATCCAGCCCCACTTCTTCCGCAGAATCTGCTTGGCCACTGGTTCCTGTCCTGCTGCTTTCCATAGACCTTCATTGTGATTTCTCTGGCCATCTGATTTTGAAGATGCGCCTCAGATAGGAGTTGATGAAGGTCTGAATTTTTTGTGTATTGCCTTGGTCATTCTCCAAGTCTCGCAACCATAGAGCAGAACCGACTTCACGTTTGAATTGAAAATACGCAATTTTGTTGTCCTTCTGATCTCTCCTGAGGCCCAGATGTTCTTTAGCATGATGAATGCTGCTCGCGCCTTGCCCATCCTAGCTATGATGTCTCGGTCGGTGCCCCCCTGCTTGTCAACTACACTCCAAGTAGACAAAGGAATCTACTTCCCTGATGGGCGCACCTGCGACTGTGACTGGGCTGCTGTCTGTGGTGTTGATCTTCATCAGCTCGGTCTTCTTCTTGTTTATCTTGAGCCCTGTTCCTGCTGATGGTGTCTCAAGGCGGGTGTGGTCTTGTCCTGCATCTGTGTGTGACTGTGGGAGAGGAGTGCCAGGTCGTCAGCAAAGTGAAGGTCATCTAGCTGCGTCCAGGGTGTCCATTGTATCCCATTGTTCCTGCCTGTTGTTGTGTGTGGTCTTCATGATCCAGTCGATGACTAGATGTTCTCTTCATTACAGGTTTTAGTTTCTTGTATCTGGAGGAGCTGTCCGGAAAATGAGTGTCATCTTTTAACACACGATGTCCTTAGCATTTTGTTTTGCATTCTTTTGAAGTGTGCTTGTATCAGCCTTGTATTCATGTGTGTTGTGATCTCTCTCTCTCTCTCTCTCTCTCTCTCGCTCTCCTCTCTCTCTCTCTCTGTCCTTTTGTCTGTCTGTCTGTCTGTTCTTGTGTCTATTTGTATGTCTGCCTGCCTGCCTACCTGTCTGCCTGTCCGTCTGTCTGTCTGTCTGTCTGTCTGTCTCTCTCTCTCTCTCTCTCTCTCTCTCTCTCTCTCTCTCACACACACACACACACACACACAAACACACACACACACACACACACACACACACACACACAACCCCCCATACGCGCGCGCGCGCGCATACTCACACAGACACACACACACACACACACACACACACACACACACACACACACACACACACACACACACACGCTGTGGTCTGCCGTTCATTTCGGAAAGACTTTCTCACACATACCTTTCTCCTATCATCGATGTCCTGTTTGGTTTCAACAGACGGCTGTCGAGCAATGACGACCCGACGCAACGCCAATAGCAGCAGCATAGAAACAGTGACAGTATTACACGAAGAACAGTGTAAGCTGAATTTCATTTTTTTTTTTTTTTTTTTTTTTTTTTTTTTTTTTTTTGTTTTTTTTTTTCTTTTTTTTTTTTTTTTTTGCCACGTCGCGTGGCCTTTTTCTTCCTGTTTGGGTCTGACATTGAATACGCTGACAGCTTTAACCTGTTGGGCTAAACGTAGTTTTTGGAAAAGAAAAAGAAAGTGTGATCTAAGAGGGGTAGAAAGGGTAGAAAATAAAGTCAGCCAGAAAATGGTAATGTCAGATCATTGAATCAATGACGGACAGTAGAATTTTAACTTCTAACATATAAGTGTCAGCGTACATCTTTCATACCGTACCCCTCCCCCTCGCTTCGTTTTACTTACCTACTGACCAGGCGCACACACAAGAGCGAACGCGAAGCTGCATGAAAGCGAGTGCTGTCACCCTTTCGGTTCCGTCAGAGGCGTCGGAATACCTCCAGTGTGAACCTAGCCTGCCCTCACCAAATAACACGCAAGGCCAGGCACACGCCACATCATTTACACTCGCAATCACACAAAGTAACTTTAGAAAGTATCTGTTAAGGAGAGGGGACATCGCGGATTTCTGGTCTTTGTCTGTCTTGCCAGAGTCTGTTTAGATTCTTTCAAGATGATGGTGACTTGGAGTTTTGAGGGGAAGGGGAAGAGAGCGGTTTCGAAGCTACCCCTAATGAAAAAAAGGGAAACAGAAACACTGCAGGCAAATGGTTCTGGTGGTGAAGATCACCTAGATTAACAGGCGTTGATATACATTCGACGTGGCGTTGCTCACTAACCAGTTGAGGTGTAGGTGCGTTGTGGACGGGTGTTTGCAAGATGTCAGATGTGATCGGTGTTGTGTGTTCACATTGGGGGCTTTGTCCTGACGTTTATCATCGTTATGACAGCCCTTCACTCATTGACCACTTCCATTTCTTTCCACACATATTGTTGGTACCAACGTCACTACAAACAACTACTATCATTATGATCACCATCCAATAGTTTTTGTTCGCATTTTATTGATTGATCATTGCTATCCCTTGCTACTAGTCATCATTATTAATCTGCCATTATTAGTATCTTCACTATAATCATCGTACCATTAAACAATAATTTTAAAAAAAAAACTGCTGTTCTACTATCCTCTAACACCCCCCCCCCCCCCCCCCCCCCCCCCCCCCCCCCCATTTTTTTCTCCCCTTTTGTGTTTTAACCACTATTAATTCTACAGCTATTATCGTCATATTATCACCAAAAGTGGCAGTATGTCTCCTCTTAGCATTTGAATATTTTCATCATTATCACTATCACCACTTTTATTGCTATTGTTATCATTATTATTATTATTATTGTCATCATTATTATTATTTGAACTCCCGTGGTTCCCTTCACAACGGCCTCGTTCTCATTCAACACCCATTTTGTGCCGAAGATGGGAAGACATGTGTTTGCCCGTTCTTAGTTTTCATTGTCCTGAAAGTTGTTAGTTTTACCTGATGAAGACGTAGGAGGCGGAAATGCATCGTGCTCTGTCCTGTAATCTGTTTGGCTGGATTGTCCGTGGAACCAATAACTTTTCTGAAAAAAAAAATGATAATGAAAACAGTAATAATAACAACAACAACAACAATAATAATAATAATAATGATAATAATAATGATAATAACAATAATAATGATAATGATAATTATTATTATTATTGTTGTTGTTAATGCCCTTGTTGTTGTAAGATATCTTGTTCCTCCATGACACTAGGTCATAGAGAACACCTTGACGGACACTTGAATGGCCAAAGATCTCCACGATTTTCTTTCCTTAGCCAAGGGTGACAAGGTAGATATATTGTAACCAGCCTGGCTCTTCGGTTTGTCTTTCTCCGGGACTTTGGCCGTCAGCCTCTGGGAACTATACCCCGCAAAGACAATGGGCATGTGAAAATCAATCCTGAGTTTTTCCTTTGACGATACTGGTAGCCACAGTGAGCCGGGCGAAGAGAGACAGACAGACAGAGAGAGAGAGAGAGAGAGAGAGGGGCATACAGACAGACAGACAGAGACAGAGAGACAGAGCTAGAGACGGAGATAGAGAGTTTATAGGAGAGAGAGAGAGAGAGAGAGAGAGAGAGAGAGAGAGAGAGAGAGAGAGAGAGGCTGTAACAATTTTCTTCTAACACAATACTGATGATTAATTACCTGTGGGGAAACAGACGACGACAGGTTTACTTCCAAGTCCATGACTCAGAGTCTGCCAAGGGTGGGCAAACGAATGCGCGTTGTGCAAACGGAAGTGATGTCAGTATTTTTATCGTCACGTTTTTCGAGACCGCTACTTTTTTCCTTCCCGCATAATTGTGTTGCATGTTGTAGTCAGGAAAAAAAAAATCTGTACGAATATGTTTGTCAGGCTTCCTGGGAAACGTCACAACTATAGCAAGGGACATGTCGGAACATGGTGTAATCAATTCACTTTCCCTCTCTCTCCCTTCGTCTCTGTTCCTGTCTGTCTGTCTGTCTCTGTCTCTCTCTCTCTCTCTCTCTCTCTCTCTCTCTCTCCCTCTCTCTCTCTCTCTCTCTCTCTCTCTCTCTCTCTCTCTCTCCCTCCCTCTCTCTCTCTCTCTCTGAAAAGTGTCTTTCCTGAAGAAGACATTGGTTACATAGTCTGTGGGAGATTTTGTAAGAGATTTAGCTTTCGATGTTTTGGCTTCATATAGAAATCACGCTCTAAATCGGTGTCCATTACATTCAAGATCAGGAAGTGTATGATTTTTATTCAGCAAAATGTTGTCTGTCCCTGGCTTTTGACTTGATGGATTGCTCTCATGTCGTTGTTCTGGAAACCCTTATATTTGATTCTGGTCACAATTTATGACATGCTAGTTAGTTTTCCTTTTTTGCTGTTGTTGTTGTTGTTGTTGTTGTGTAATCTAGCGAGTGGGAAATGAAAATTGTAGTGTCCAGCGTGGACACACACACACACACACACACACACACACACACACACACACACACACACACACACACACATGTACGTACACATACACGCACACAGTCAGTGAGTGAGAGAGAGAGAGAGAGAGAGAGAGAGAGAGAGAGAGAGAGAGAGAGAGAGAGAGAGAGAGAGAGAGTACGTGAAAAGTAGCAGTAGACTACAATCAGGGCTGGAGAACCTGGGAGACAAATCTGTGGGGTTTGGGACGGGAGAGAGACAGGAAATGGGAAGGCAACACCATCGACCAGTAAATAATCCCCCTCCCCTCCCGATCCTCCCCACACACCATTTAGCGGCCAGTGGATTAGCAGACCCGACGACCAAGGGCCACCATCTGTTACTGCACTGCATTACTCGGACAGAAGCGCTGGACACTGGAGCCGAGGAACTGGAAGACGACGACAGATCTCTCCCAAGGACTGATCTCAAGGTTGGGAAGAGGAGACGGAGAAGTAGTTGGACAAAAACCGCCGATAACAGAGGAAAAGACTTGGGAGGTGGGAGAAGGGGTAAGCACAGCTGGTTACTCTTTATTCGAAATTAGCAGCCTTCAAGATTGACATTTCAAACTGGGATGTATGTCCTGTCGGGGAAAGGTGGATGGTTGTGGTGATATGATTTATTTACCACTTCACTGATTATGCCAGAACGCCAAAACATTAAAACAGGCTGTAACAGAAAAAAAAAAAAAAAAAAAAAAAAAGCCAGTTTTTGTGTTGGCGGTCAGCAGAATCCGAACTGGCAACCCCTGGAGTGGGCGAATTTATTGCCCTACCTATGAAGCCACCGAGGCACCCAAGCACATTTCGTCTCGGATAGGAATTCTCGATCAAAACATCCGCCACTCAGACGGATTTGCTGACGTCATTTACCGTTTATCCCTGGTCACACGCAGTCCTTCCGCTCTCTGCGATTTACACGGGAGCTTGAGCAAGTGAATAAGGCGTTGCAACTTGGAAACTGGAACACAAGTGGGTGGGTGGAATGGCAAATGGTGTGAATGGGATGGGGGAGGCCGGATGGGGAAGAGGGGGGGGGGGGGGGTTACAGAGGGTAAGAGAGGGATAGAAGGAATTAGAGGGAAACCTGAAAAGTATGTGAACAAACGAGCGATTGAGAGGACACGAATATGCGGTGGAGATTGGGTGAGTTCAGAGAGAGAAGAGAGAGAGAAGAAGAAGAAGAAGAAGAAGAAGAAGAAGATAGAGAGAGAGAGAGAGAGAGAGAGAGAGAGAGAGAGAGAGAGAGAGAGAGAGAGAGAGAAACAAGTAGCTTTGTTTGTATCCGTTTTTATGCCATTCACAGGATGCAGATAAACACATATCAAATCAATCAAGAGAAGAAAACATTACGAAAGAAACGTAAATACTGATTGTTGAATGTATAGCGCTATAGCTGGGGTTCTTTTGTATCAGTTATTGTCTCACACGTATTCAGAAACTACAATAACATCTCTCTCTCTCTCTCTCTCTCTCTCTCTCTCTCTCTCTCTCTCTCTCTCTCTCTCTCTCTCTTCTGCTCCCTCCTATCTGTTTTTGCCTTTGTATGTTTTCTCCTTGTGTATCTGTCTATCTTCTGTCTGTCTGTCTGTCTGTCTGTCTGTCTCTCCTCT
>JADBJO010005652.1:42500-45000 GCA_016801955.1 Conus betulinus | reverse complement strand
CGAGCACAAAGAATGAGCAAAGTTTGGACACAAACAGGATGGGATCTGGAGGGGGGGGAGCATACAGCTAATAAAGATAAAGTAATAACTGAACATTGAGCAATTGTTCAGAGCAGGGACCAAAGTCTTGCGTTGAATGAGTGATGCACCGGCTAATCAAAAATGAGGGGAAAAACGGGCGATGGAGGAAACCGGGAGGAGAGATAGGGAATGGAATTGGGCGGAGTTGGGGACTGGTAGAAGATGACTGGCTGAGGACCGTGCACGGTGGAGCGACCTGACTGCCTCATGCGTGGCAAGTCGCGGGGAGCATCTGAGGCCTAAGGCCTAGGAAGATGAAAGGAGGCTGAACATCAAAGTCCAGTTTTCACCATCATCCAAATGATCTCGAATTTGATAAAAAAAAAAAAAGAATCTCGAAATAAAGCAAATCGATTTTCTCTCTGCTGCTTTTGTGTCTTGTCTCCAGTTTTGTCTGTCTGTCTGTCTGTTTGTCAGACTGTGTGTGTGTGTGCGTGCACGCGTGCTGCGCGCGCGCGCACGTGTGCGCGCGCGCGCGCGTGTGTGTGTGTGTGTGTGTGTGTGTGTGTGTGTGTGTGTGTGTCCCACCCCAGCTGTGTAGTTTGTTTTGAAAATTCTTTCTGAACGAAGTTTTTTTTTTTTCAGAAACAAGCAGAAAAGATTAAGGTGTTAAGTGGCTGGTTGTTTGGCGATTTCAACTTGCATTGGATTTTATGTAGAAGGTGCTTGAAAAAAAAAAATCCTCTTGATTTAACAGAAGAGGAAGGCAAAAAATGAGAGTGAAAACCATCACTACAATGACGAAAATAATGGCAAGGTAAGATATTAGATCGTCTTGTCTCGAACTGTTGAGATTTAAGTTGTACAAAGGAAATCTTTTTTTAAAAAAAAAAATGTAGCGAAAGTAACGATTCTGGTGGTGATGGAATCCTTTGGTGAGATGATAAAAAAGAATGCATTTCAATCCGATTCCTTCACTGGTTGTATCACACAGCTATAACCAAGTGTCGTATCCTAATGGGTGTCCATTCACGGAAATACCAAAATGGGATAAGAGCAAGAACCAAGGTCAGCCAGAATGGTGGAAGGGAGAGAGGGCAGGGAGGGAGGGTGTCAGTGCCAAACATCCGCGGTTTCCGAACGATGCAGACAAAAACGAACTACGTGAGATCTGTGCCTTGTTTGGTAGGGGCTCTCAGACTGCAGCAATGGTCACCACACAAGCCACATGTGGTGAGAAGTACATTGCCGTCTCTCTTAGTGCCGGGCTGTATGTGTGTGTTTGTAAGTGCATGCGTGCGTGCGTGCGTGCGTGTGAGCGTGCGTGTGCGCGCGCGCGCGCGCGTGTGTGTGTGTGTGTGTGTGTGTGTGTGTGTGTGTGTGTGTGTGTGTGTGTGTGTGTGTGTGTGTGTGTCTGGAGGGTTCATGAATGGGGCAGGAACCTGACGTTATTGCCACATGTGACGGAAGTTTGCTCAGCTGTTCTGGAACGGAGCGAAACAGGTGACCCCTAACGGTTGGTTTGGCGCTGTGCCAACGAGCGGCATGTTTTGACTGAAGTGGTAACCTCCGTGACACTAATTGAGAAATGCCACAGTCTGAGAACTTGATTTTTTTTGTCATTTCAGGCCGTCAGCATCAGCGCTTGCTCCGCTGCAAATATCTCGTGCATATTCTCGCCAGATTCAAAGCCAAACTACTGTTTGTCAAGGAAAATAAGTATGTGCGAGTGCTCACGCTCACGCTCGCGCACGTCCGCGCCCGCACGCGCTTTTGTGTGTGTGTGTGTGTGTGTGTGTGTGTGTGTGTGTGTGTGTGTGTGTGTGTGTGTGTGTGTGTGTGAACACATGTGAGATTATTAGGAAGTGAGATAGACACAGTAGTATTACATGACAAGAATAACTGATTTTCTATCGACCTCTTCACCCACCTTCCACCCCCCCCCTCCCACTCTCTCTCTCTCTCTCTCTCTCTCTCTCTCTCTCTCTCTCTCTCTCTCTCTGTGACCCCTCCTCCCCCTATTCATTAACCCCCCCCCCCCCCCCGATCCAGTCGTTACTCTCCTGTGGTTTGATTCCTGACGAAAATACCATTCTGAGAGAGTGCCATCTTTAACTGCTAACACCCTGTTCGTTTAGTCCTCAAATGGTGTGTTTAAGCCAATGGAGGAAGATTTCCACATTTGTCCACCAGTCTGAACAGGTATATCTTGGATGAACAGAGTCAATCTGACATGGAAGTAAGTTTGTTGTTGTGTCCCAGATGACGAGTTCTGATGCCATGTGGCTATACAATCGGGGTTGAAATATGCGGGGGCCGCAGGTTTTGATTTTGGCAGCGCTTACTACGGATCATGTCTCATGAGTTTTGTTTCAGCACAAGCGTGGAGGATCAGATCGTGAATCTGGAACATGGTATCGTTTTCCTATAATGATGTATGAAGAAAACAGCTGGGGAAAAAAAAGAGCCTACTCGTTTC
>JADBJO010005652.1:30000-40000 GCA_016801955.1 Conus betulinus | reverse complement strand
CTTTCCTCGATCACATTTGTGAGGGCTTTAGTTTGCTTGTTTGTTTGTTGTTGTTGTTGTTTTTTTTTAAATCAATATTTTGTAAATCTGTGCTTTGCACTCAGGGACCGGCCAGTAGATCAAGTGCCCTGTCAGCGGACAACTGAACGAATCTGCAAAGACGGGGTCAAGGGCCGAGATCTCTCTGCACAAGGAAAGGGCGGAAGGGGGGCAGTTCGAAAATCAGTCACAGTGTGGATACAGGCATGATGGGTGAGAGCGATGTGGCATCTGATGGGGGTTGGCGGGGGGGGGGTAAGTTTCCCCGACCAGGATCAGAGGTCGCCATGATGGCCAGCGAAGGGGAGTCACCCTCCCTGTGTGCGTGATTGTCGTTTCCAGTGCGGCCGTGGGAGTTCGTGCCTCTTTCTGTCAGTCTTTAGAGTGTTTGAGTTGTGAAGCCCAAGGGCTTCCATGCACTTTCCTTTGACACTGTTAGTTTTGACAAGTTATGTTCGTTTAATTAGTCCATCTGACCAGAAAGGCCAGAGCATGTTGCCTCTCAATCCACTTTATATTTACTAACTGGGGTTTTCATGTGTGCGCGCGCGCGCGCGCGCGCGTGTGTGTGTGTGTGTGTGTGTGTGTGTGTGTGTTGTGTTGTGTGTGTCGGCACTGTCGGCACAGAGAACCAGACTGACCAAGAGACGAACCTGTAACCAACTAGACACTGAAAGGAACGTGTCTAACTAAAACTGTAGAGAGAGCAGCTTCGATATTAGCACTAGTGTCACGAGTCGGAGTTCTACTGTACACATTGAAGGCATTTCCACTTCCTGTCGATCTGATGTGCTGTCTGTGTATTCCTCTGCTAACGGGATTGCTATATCTGTTCACCACACTTTATAGCTGATAGTGTCAAACTTTCCATGTTACCACACACACACGCTCGCACTGTCGTTTGCATGCATGTCACGTCTGTGAGAGCGCAGAAGGTTGACCATGCTGAACAGCAGATTGGCATACGCGGTTAGTTGAAAGGGACTCCGAGCCAGTCGGACAGTTCTTTTTGTTTTTCTTTTTTTTTCTATCAATTTTGTGGGGCTCCAATCGGACCATGCAGAGTCACCACGGAGATCAAGCTCGCCTTCTTCTTCTTGCGCTGAACTCTGAAGCGATCTGAAGCTATCAAAGCTAAGTGAATGTTCGTTATTCCATTTGTCTGTGTCTCACCTGAAGAAGACCTAAGAGGCCGAAACGCGTTGTGTTTTGTCTTGTGACTCGTTTGTCCACGTTTCTCTGGGCGGTTCGCTAACATTTATTTTTCAGATTTGTTTAGATTTCCGCCTGCAGTCGTCTCACTTTGCAACTAGATCGTTATTTTTTGTTGTTGTTGTTGAATTGATTCCGTCATTTATCATTTTGTGTGTCTTAACTAAAATAATTAGTTAGCTATTATGAATATGCCTTATTTTATTATTTGATTTATATGCCATCTTTCTTTCTTTCTTTCTTTCTTTTCTTTTTCTTATTTATTTATTTAGGTATGTATGCATGTATGTGTGATTTGTGTCTAGTATGGATGTATGTATGTATTGCCTGTATGCTTTTTAAAAAGTTCTTGATTTATTTTTTCATTAATTTTTTTTCTATAATTTTATCAGTTTCATTATTTATAAAGCTTCGATAATCTCTGTCACCTCCCCTTCATCCCAACCCTCCCCCCCCCTCTCTCTCTCTCTCTCTCTCTCTCTCTCTCTCTCTCTCTCTCTCTCTCTCTCTCTCTCTCTCTCTCTCTCTCTCTCTCTCTCGGAAGCGGTAAGTGATCTGTGGGGGGTGAACGGGACTCTGACACATTCAGACAGTGGGAGTGCGGGGAGAAAAAAAAACAGATCCTCTGCCCTCTACATCATTAGTGTGACTTAGTCGCGGGCAAACGTGTCCAGACAGCGATCAAGACAGCCTGTGTGTCGTGCCCGTTCGTCTTATAATTGATGAGAGAAACAGAAATGAAACAAAGAGGTGCACGCAAATGAAAAGTTCACTTCATTTTACGTCGCGTATTCATGTTGTTTATGGCGCAGCCGCACACAAGGAGTCGTTATCATTGTTGTTACCATGTCAAAAACGGTAGACCTCTCCGCGATTTGAAAAGGTGTTGTAAGGCTTTTAAAATGGCTTTTTTTTTTTTTTTAACAATCTTAGATTAAATGAAAAAAATATACTTCCCTCAGTTTAGAGCTTGATATATCTCATCTCAAGGAACACCCTCTCAACAGCTGTTCATGGTGTGTCTGCTGTAGTCTTTTTTATATTTTCTATTGGTTTTTGTTTCTAATGTCATACAAATAGCACCACATTGTAAAAAAAACATGTTTCATATTGAGAGCATCATCACACTGTATGCACCATGAAGCCTCTTTGCCATTGAAAGGATAAGAGCGTGTGTACAAGGAGTGTTGGTATCTAATCAGCACCAGATCGTGTATTCTTCGTGGCCAACAGTGACAGGTGGGATTACTGACGGAACGAATGAATGACTGCATGGGTGAATGAATAAATAAGTGAATGAACAGATGGTATGAAGGAATGAACAGAGATATGTACGGTTGTAGTTGGATACCGAAGGCAGACGGAACTGATGGATCAGTGAAGGGGTGTGTGGATGGGATGTCCTGGCGAGATTTTTGTCTTGATGAGAGTGTTGCTGTCTGGACGTTGAGAAACTAGATGACGTACATCCCAGAGAGTGACTGGGTGTCTAGTAAAGGCAAGGCCTGTTGTTTATGGCCCAGCCGACCACAAAGGCCACGTCAGTGCTGAACTGTGCGTCTTAGCAGAGGATGGTGGAACCAGTTCTATGATGGGTAGTGGGCAAAGGAGTATGATACGTGTATGGGTTAATGATATACCCGGAATAAAAGCAAACACACCACACGCCTATAGAAGACAAGGGCGACGATCGGTAGCAGGGAAAAGATGAAGCAATGTAAAACAAAGACGGAAGAAACATCAGAAAAAGGAAAATGAAATTGTAGTGCAAAAGGAAAACAGACATGTAAAAGACACTTAAAAAGAAATTTAATACACAATTTAAGAAAAAAAAATGATATATAAAAGAAATACGAAAAAAAGTAAAAGGGTAATGTGAAAAAAATACAAATGGAGTTTAAAAGACGAAAGGAGGCAGTGCATCTGTTTTGGTTCCCGTGAAATAAATGCAAACAACAATGGCATGTTTTAGCAAAATAGTTTATATCAGTCAGCTCTTTATGGTTAAGTTTGTTTTGTCAGAGGATGGGACACCAGCTTAATTCTCCAGCCTCGGCTTGCCATTCTAACTGTGGTCTTCAGATTAAAGTGGGGTAAAGCATCAACGCTAATACAGGAACGCATGTGCTCTCTCTCTCTCTCTCTCTCTCTCTCTCTCTCTCTCTCTCTCTCTCTCTCTGGATATACAATCTCGTCTTGTGCTGAGCAACTCATCGTTTCGTGTGTATGATTGCTGAAAAATCTTCTCTGACGTAGATATCGTGGTACAGTTCTGACTCCCTCAGTCGCCGAGCTAGAGAAAAGAATAAGAGACTGTGGTTTAAAAGGACAAAAAATGGACGATGACAACCTTGCCCGCTCAGTGAGCACGTTTCTACATGGATTTCTTCGTCAATACACCGTCCTTCCTTGATAACCTTCTGCCTGAGCTGTTTACATTTTTCCCACGTTTCAAGAGGAAGGCCGAAAAAGGATATGATTACGCTGACCCTGGTTTTCGAGGTAGTCACACATGTTTTCAGATCTGTGTTTTCTTTTGTGAATGCTTGACATTCCTTTCACAAATCATAACATCAGTAGTCAGCTGATTTTGAAGCTCTTCTCTATCTGTCTTTGACGGCGATGGATTTTGTTTTCAACGCTTATAAGTCTGTCTTCGATCATCTGTCCTTGTCGCTGATTTGCATTTTCCATTTTTTGTTATGGTTTCAGTTATGACAGGTATATTTAACGACTACTGGATTTTTAACAGGTCACTCAGTTAGAATAGCACTTACTTGGAGCTTTCGACAGACCTCTATCCGTTTTCTTCAGCGGTGGTGTTGCTACTGGGTGAACTGGAGTTTTCAATGCACACGACCACGGGTCGAACCTGGTCATATAACTGAACAATGAGGGTGTTGTACACCGATGGCAAGGTGTGTCTGCCCCGGTCCCGGTTGAGTGTGTGGGGTTGTTGGCGGCAATATGTATAGCCTCCTTCACCCCACGCTGAAACCATCTATTGTCACGGTCGAGAACGCTGATGGTGTCATAATCGAACTGATGTTGCTGGGCGTGTAGGTGGGCGCCTACTGGTGATGATTCCCTTTTGTGTTCTGTCAAGCGTTTTCAAAGGTTTCTCTCAGTTTCCCCGACATAGTTCTCTTCACAGTCACGACAGTCTATTTGGTAGATCGCTCCAGACATGTCAGTTTGTCAGTTTTGTCCTTGGGGGCCACCAGCTGGCTGCAGATGGTGTTGATAGGTTTGGGATGTATGGAGACGCCGGTTTTCCTGATCTTCCTGCTCAAGGCTTCAGTCACACCGCAGACATAGGGATGGTGACATGTCCTTTACGCCTGGTTTGGTTTTGTTTGGTGGTAGGATGCGGTGTGATCTTCTTGCTAGCTGGGATGTTCCACGCCCACTTCTCATAGCCTGATATGGTGAGAACCAGTTTGAGGTGTTCCATTTCCTGGTCTTTGGCATCCTGAGTGGAGCAGATGGTGTTGGCCCGATGGATGAGGGTGCGTATCACTCCGAGTTTGTGTTCCAGCGGCTAG
This sequence comes from Conus betulinus, assembly GCA_016801955.1. Lineage (NCBI taxonomy): Eukaryota > Metazoa > Mollusca > Gastropoda > Neogastropoda > Conidae > Conus > Conus betulinus. The sequence continues at coordinate 35,204 of JADBJO010005652.1, read as the reverse complement.
TGGCTTTCGAACTGTAGGTACTGGTCGATGTGGGTAGGTTTGTGGTACACACTGAAGGAGAGGATGTCCTCTGTCCACGTAATGAGTGTGTATAGCATGGCAATCGAGTTGTTTTCCTCCACCTCATGAGTGAATTTAATAGCAGGGTGTTGACTGTTCAAATGGTTAGTGAAGTCTTCCACCAGCTCCCTCTTGAGATGGTCATGGTGTCGTCCACGTAGCGGCCTCAATAGCGTGGATGAGAATGGTAAGACGCCAGGGCCTTCTCCTCGAAGTCCTCCATGAAGAGGTTGGCGACAATGGGGCTGACTGGAGAGCCCATGCCGCTCCTGCGTCTGCTGGTAGAAGTTGCCTTGGAACGTGAAGTAAGTGGTGTTGAGGCAGCAAAGCCAGGAGTTCACAGATGCTGTCCACGGAAAGCGTAGTACGCTGGGGCAGAGTGTCGTCAGCCTGGAGTCTTGCTTTGATGATGTGGATGCTTTCTTCGACGGGGACGCTGGTGAACAATGCCGAAACATCACATGATACCAGGCATTCGTCAGGACAAAGGTGTAGTCTGCCAGTTTCTGAACCAGGTCCGCACTGTTATGTATTATCGTCATGGAGGGACAAACGGGAATGTAAGTCTTGCTCCTTTCCATCATTGTAAATGGCTTCACCACGCTCACCTGTACTCGGTTCTTCCACCGTCGCTGGTCCGGTGTTGGATTCCACATCGCCACAGGCGAGAAGGTGGCTTGCTATGAAGACAGTGGCGATGGCACGGAATAGGACGGTAAATCCCCTTTGAAGCGTCAGTTTGCAGCGTACTTGCTTGGTTTCATCAGGTTTTCTTCTCAGGAACACGTTTGTACAGGTAAACATTAAAGATGACATCATTAAATCTTCCATTGCTTTGTAGTAGACAGAACTGCTGCAGTTGTCACCATCCTGAACAGTGCGGCTAGACATACCGTTGGCCGAAACTGTGCTGTCTTTTCCAAGGCAAAGTGCTAGCAACACGCAGCTAATGAATACAGTCCGTGCAAAAACTCAGTGGCCAGCGAAGCGAGAGGCGCAAAGTCTTGTGATTGCTTGGCCATGAAACTTTTCCGCATGAAATGTTTCAAACAAAAAATAAAAACATCCACAACAGCTTCTTGCGTGTAAATTCGATATGTGCATGATAGGCAAACACCTACTTACTAATCCCAAATATAGAATACAAAATCCTTGATTGTTGTACTTACTGAGGAAAATGAGAGAGAGAGAGAGAGAGAGAGAGAGAGAGAGAGAGAGAGATGTTAATAGTTTGTAGTCCTTTTTTGTCTCTGTTGCTTTAAGAGTTGCATGTTTCTATCAGTGCACACGGATTTTTTTTAAAAAAAAACCTGAAACCACACTGTCAACTTTCACGCACGTACGTGATGCATGTCAGAAAGTGTTGCTCAACTTTTCGCGACCAACAACTCGGCTGAACGTATCGTTAGGGCCTGGCTGACGCCGAGATATAGCGTGGAGAACACAGCCCTGCCTTGAAGCCTCGACCAGCATCGACAACATTACCTTCATTAACTCACCCTCATCGTCATGGACTTTGTGCAGCCGCTGTGTTACAGTGTTGCCCCTTCCACCTAATTCTGTGCAGGCAGAGCGTGATAAAGGGGTTGACTCGCTGTGTATGTCACCTTCACGCTTCACGCTTCGTAAGCGTACATGTAGATTAAGAAAAAGGCAGTACAGTAGACCATGAGTTTCGGGAATGTTTAGCTGCCTCGTCCTCCGTTACTCTCATGCAGCTCTTTATGGCTCCTCATATACAGCCACACCTTCTTTTGTCCTCCCACTGTAGTACCAGCTCTGGCAATCCACCATCCAACGGATTTTGTTTTCACGAATGTGAAAACATCTGCTTTCCCAGACTGTCTCCTGTAGTCATCAGAACCTGGCATTGGGTTAGGCAAGCCTTCGGATGAATGTTCCATCGATATAGAGAGTTAAGGAAAGAATGCCGTCGAAGCATTGTCAAGGTTGTGAAATATGTTCATTTTCTTGGAGTTTTCGAGCTTTCCCAGTGTTGAAGGCTCAGTGAAATTTTAATCAGGAACCAGTCGAGGCTTCACATGGACCTTGTTTGGGGGGTTATTGTTGAACTCACGTCATTACAGATGAAGGGAGAATCTCTGTGCATGCTGTCTTGTGCCCAGGGGGTAAGCCTGCATTAAGAGCGCTGTCATGGGCAGATGTGAGGTGGATATGTGTGTGAGGAGAGGGGGAGAGGCTGGCAGTGGGGCGGGGGGGGGGGGGGGGGGGGGGTCTGGAAGGAGAGATAGAAGGGTACCCTGTTTGCAATGCTTTTTGGCTGATTTCTTCTGTACAACCTGGCTATGCATTGTCACAGATTTGATATTGATTTTAATTTCCTGAAAGCTTGGGAAGGGTTAAGGGAAAGCAATACTGCAGGTTTCTTTACTGTTCATGGATGTTTGTTGCCTCTATACACGTGATCGGGCAATTGTGGTCAATATATGCGGTCAGTTCACCAAAAGGCAATGTCACCCAAACAAACTGGCTGGCTCAGTAACTATTTGATGAATTCTATAAGGCATTACTGGATGCTGCAAGACAAATTTCTTGATTCATTTTTTTTATTTGGATGATATGGAAGCAGATATTGACAAAGTGGAGTTAAGGATCTTTTGTTGTGTTATGTTAGTGTTGTTGGTGACGGGGATGATGATGATGATGATGTTGCTTTTCTACTTCAAAAGTTGAACTAATCTTGATTTCATTATAAGATCGTTCATGTCCCTGTGTTTTACAAAAAATGTTTTCATTTCACTGACTCAACTATTCTGCATATTCAGTCATTTTTGTAAGTGTTGTCCTTCGGTCTTTAAACAAATCTCTTGTAAAACATATTGGAGCTGGCATTATCAAACTCTGTTACATATTACTTCATTCCACAGTTATCCAAGGTCATTGGAATCATTTCTATTCGGCTTTGTCTTCCCACGATTCCATATTTTGAATCACCCTGAAGCCATTGGAGCTCAATTCTGACTGCACGGTTGATAGAAATTAATGTTCAAAACGGGCGATCGGAATCTTTGAACAAAAAAATGCTTTAGTATAATCGGTACTTTGTGTTTAGTGATGAAATTAAAAGCAAAACAAAGTTTTGAAAAACTGGGGACCGTAAAAACTCGAATATTACCCGGATTTTTGACTTTGTATTTTTTTTTCAGCTGCAGATTTCCCCTCGAGGTTCCGTAGCTCAAAGACAATTAGCAATCGTTCTCATGAACAAGGCAGGGGAATACTACCTGCTAGGAGGCACCGGATGGCAAAGTAAGCGAAGTGATTGGAAGATTCCATAAGAACTGTTTCAAACTCTTGCGACAGCAAGGTTCTTTATTTTCTTTGCCATGGGGAACCACACAGTTGTCCTCCATGTCAGCGGTCTGTGTCCACCAAAGGGACCCCAGAGGGTTTTATACTCCCGCACCCGTAAGGAATTCTCTGCTAATAGTTCCCTCGGCGAGCATGATCAGTCAGGACAAGCACGTCGACATCAGCAGCAGTTGGGTGAACGGCAGGGTGTGTTTGCTTACGGGATGTTGCATGGCCAATGACGGAGACTGTTGTGTCCAGCTGTTCAGATTCCGGCAAACACGATCCGTCCATAACCTGTTACAGGAGCCTGCTTTCTCCAACTCGGAGAACGTCAATAGGTGCACGCGCCCGGAGGGGGGGGGGGGGGGGGGTGTGGGTGAGGGAAGGTGGCGGGTGTGGAGAGGTGGTGAGTGTGGGAAGATATGGGTGGTAGGGATGGGGGGGGGGGGCATGATGCGGGACAAACTTGCTTTTTTCTGATCAGTGACTCTCGGTAGCACTGAGCCGTGAGTGTATGAGGATTGCATATGTGTACTTATGCATTAGTGTATCATGTGCTCGGGTTTGTGTTACTGTTATCATGTTTTTTTGTCTAAAGATGTGATTTTTTATCTTGTCTAAAGAGTTTTGACTGTTGTTATTTTGTTGTACTAGTGTGCAGTTTTTTTGTGTCATACATTTATGTGCTTGATGTTGTTATTGCTTCTGGTGGTTCAAGTTGCCGTTGATGTCGATCACAGATATAGCATTCCTCTGTGTGTGCACGTGCTCGCGTGCGTGTGTGTGCATGCGTGCGTGCGTGCGTGCGCGCGCGCTCGCGTATGCATGTGTCTGTGCGTGTGTATGCGCTCGCACGCGCGTGTGACATCAGCCAGTGTGACTCAGATTCAGACTTAAGTCTTCATTGTCACGAGAACAGTCAACAATCTACGGACACACCGAGGTAATGATATTAGAACATATCATGGACCATAATACGTCTGGGTCCATATACAAAGCTATGACTGCTTTTTTTCATGTTCATGCAATCTTGGGCATGATTATTTCAGACTGTATATTTGTAGACAGTCGTTAATAGGTCTCACTTTGGGCATAGTTATACAAGTCTCTGTCCAGTGTACCTTTAGATAGCTGTGCTGTTGACTTCAGTCAGATAGAAAGCTCAACGTCGCATGATGAATGCCGTGGTCAACGTCAAACGCTTTCCAGAACAATTACTTGTGGTGGTGATCAAAAGAGAAACACCTGCGCTGCGTAATCGAAAGGTTTGATGAACGCCTAAATGGAAAGCACAATGCTGCCTGATTGACAGTTGTTTGCTTGCTTGCTTGCTTGTTTGTTGCAATGAAAGCTTGAGCTAACCATAATGCGGGCCCTTGTCTGCCCGTCATGATGTCAGAGAACACTGGCTTTAGGGCTTCTTGTCTGGCATCTTTGCCAGATGATCATCCCATAGGCGGCAGGTATTCAAGTGTGGGATGGAGAGAGAGAGAGAGAGAGAGAGAGAGAGAGAGAGAGAGAGAGAGAGAGAGAGAGAGAGAGAGAGAATGGATCACTATTTCATTTGTTTTTGTTTTGTTTTCAACTATTTTCTGCGTAAGAGTTTGAGTTTCTATCGCCTGAAACGAAAATACTGAAACCATACAGTCAAATTTCATGCACGCAAGAGATGCATCTCTGAGATAGCTGCTCAGTCGCTTTGACCAACAGTGCAGGTGAACTACCACAGGAGCCTGGTTGACGCCAGGATAAGCTGGATGGGGTACAGCTCTGTCATGACGTCTTAGACTAGAACAGAACTCGATGGCATCACCATCCTCATTCTTGTC
>JADBJO010005652.1:5000-20000 GCA_016801955.1 Conus betulinus | reverse complement strand
TTTTTGGGGAAAAAAAAGAAACGATCTTCACTTCTTGATCTGAGTACCTGCCTGACCGTATATAGCTGCACAACTGTGTGTGTGTGTGTGTGTGTGTGTGTGTGTGTGTGTGTGTGTGTGTGTGTGTGTATGTGTGTGTGTGTGTGTGTGTGTGTGGGTGTGTGTGTGTGAGAGAGTGCGCGCGCGCAGGTGTGTGTGGTGTGGGTAGGGGGGGGGGGGGGGGGGGTCCAGAGAAGAGAGGAGGTGCCCACGAAGCAGGAGGTGCTTCAAAGAGGCTAACAACAACTCATCTCTCCTTCGCCATGAGAGCGTCAGTTTCTAATCGAGGGGACAGACAGAGACCTTCCAACTTTCTCCCGCTGATCTGGCTCCGTTTTCAGCATCCAACAGAATTAGCGTCAATGAGAAATGGGGCAGCAGAATCTGTTCGGACGTTGTTATTCTTAATTGGAAGCCATGGGGCTGTTAAAGTAACATGTGTCCTATTATGGGGCCTACGATTGATAAAAGCACTGGAAGGGGTGCGAGAGAGAGAGAGAGAGAGAGAGAGAGAGAGAGAGAGAGAGAGAGGAGGGGAGGGGAGGGAGGGCGGGGGGGGGGGAGAGGGGACGGACAGACGAACGAACGGACAGACAGACAGACGGACAGACAGACAGACAGACTGACAGACAGACAGCGAGAGGAAGGAGGGGAAATGCGGATCGTGTCGGCGAGAGTACGTATGTGAAAGAGACACACTGTTTGACACTTTTTGACACACATTCCTTTTTTTTTTTTTTTTGGTCATGACCAAAGATGTCTTTTGACAAGGGGTAGGTGGATGGAGAAGAAGTCAAAGGACAATGTCATTTACCTCTTCATTGCAGACAAATAGTACCCACTTTTACCCAGTGTGTATGAAATCAAAGGTTACAAAAACGCGTAAAATCGAAACATCTCCGGGTGTCTACGCACACACATGAATAATACAGTAACGTTAGGGGAAAAAAACCCAACAACAAATTGAAAGAGTGACAAGGCCATCCACTCAATCAAATGACGATGGGCGCATCTTACTGATCTCGTCGACATGCGATGAATGGTATAATTCATTTAGATATCTCTTATAATGCGTTATCCTAATTTTGACTATCTCTTTCATCGGTCTAATTTTCAGTGCTTCCGCCATGAATTTCGCAACTGTTTAATTACAAAGTTCGTCATCTGCTGATAACATGACTGTAACATCTTGTCTTTTAGGAATGTCTAACTGGAAAAAGGAAAAATTTGCCCGATACGTGTCCAATTCTCTTAGCTGCGGAAAATATTCTCACATTGCAGTAATGTAGGAAAGACCGTTTCTTAACCTTTTTTTTTCCAATATGATAAGACGTCGTTTGTTTCCCCTGCAAACAAGCACATCTTGCGCATTAAAACAGAAAATTAGTTCGAATTCTGCATTATCGCAAAACAACGGCGTTCGAATTCTGCATTACTGCAAAACGGCGATGCCTTTGATTGTTCATATATCGGTTTTGTAGTTCGAGCCATGTACTTCCAGGACGATGTTTTAAAAGAGCGCAACAAACTTTTAGGACTGTGGTCGAAGAGAGGAACATTTCCCGATAGCTGCCGTGATTCAAGTGATCAAATAGTAAATTGGTCTCCTTATAGCAATTTATCATAAAATGAGAGAGACAGACAGACAGACAGAAGCGACAGACAGAGAGAGAGAGAGAGAGAGAGAGAGAGAGAGAGAGAGGAGGAAGGAGAGAGGAGAAGGGAAGGAGGGGAGGGAGGGAGGGAGAAAGAATGGGGTGGTAGGAGAGAGTCGATGAAGTAGACGAGAAATGGAATAAGGATGGTTTGATGGTGAGCACGAGAGCTTGATTTTGTTCAAGTACTGTCATTATTTGTCGCCTCTTCAGATACGGAGGCTTGTTCAGCCGGTCTCCAGGACTGGGCTAGTATCGCCACAATTAGGACACTCGGTGCCCTGTGGGGGATGGAGGAGGCGCTTTCAGGGTGGGAGTCCATGCGGGCGACGCTGCTGGTCCGGCTGCGATCCTGACGGCAGTTTGCTGCGTGAATCAAGGCTTTATCATCCACGAAGAGGAATCCTGCATCTTGCTGATTTGATGAGAAGGATGACGTGAGATGCGATGCCCTCGATCGGGTCCCGGTGTCGTAAAATATCTGGGGACCGTGATATCTGGGAACGCGTTCCCAGATTTACCGCGATATCTGGGAACGCGTTCCCAGATTTCCTGAACTTCCAATCGTGAAATCTGGGAACGCGTTCCCAGATATCACGGTAAATTTTGGGAACGCGTGCGAAAAAAAAAAAAAAATGACAAGAAGGCCAAAGATCTCAATTGCACCTTAATAAATGGTTTCCTACCTTATCTCGAAAATCCATTCTTTTTCGTCTTTTTCTTTCTGCCTTCTGGGCTCTGAAAGACCAAGTTCCGAGATACCACGGCGTTCCCAGATATCACAGTACATTTTGGGGACGCGTTCCAAAAAAAAACTCTGTGATATCTGGGAAGCCTTCCCAGATATCACGTTCCCCAGATTTCACGCGACGCCGGAAACGGCTGAAAGTACCCATTTGGAAAACCATAAAATTGGTATAAACCTCCATTCCACATGCTGTGCGAGACCATTAACTCTCAACAGTCTTTGAGATTTTTTCCCCTTTTTTTTTAGCAATAGCAATGGGCATTAACATTATAATTTCTCAAATTTTTTTTTTATCTTGTTGTTAACTGCGTTTGTTAGGTTTGTGCGGGGTGAAAACTGTTCCATTAATAGCACACAATATATTTAAGATGTGGTAATTTCCACGTGTGTCGTTTCATAATGGGTGATCGAAAATCAGGGGAACGAAGTGCAGGGAGTTAAGCCACCTCCACATTAACAGTCATTTTTCGCAGTGTAGTCTGCAAATTTCTTTCCAAGCCGTGTCGACGATTTCTGATAAGTCCAGGGCAAATCCTCGACCCATCCAGTGAAGACAGTGCGACTTCGCGGGTGCAGATGTCAACAGCCGTGCTTCTGGCACTCTTCAGACATTCCTGTTGCGTGACCTTTTTGTGAGGAGCATAATCAGCAATCGAAACAAAGACAGATTATTTGTGAGGAGCATAATCAGCAAATCGAAACAAGTCATAAAAAACATTAAAACCCAGACCTTTGTATCAATTGCCAAAACACTCATATCAGCAAAAATATGTCCATTTGTAAGAGAACCATACAAGACTATGCATGGTGTGTAAGAGGACTGGTGGTTGGGGAAGAAAAGAAGAAGAAAAAAAAAGGGAAAAAAAAACTAGTAGTCGATTTGAATTTTTTTTTTTTTCGCTTTTTGTTTTTTTGGCTGAAGAGCTGAATAGGTGCCGTGTGAAGCACCAAAAAAAAAGAAGAGTGGATTTTTGGCCTTACCGGTGAGACAAGAGACGTCCTTGTCAACACTTCTATATAGGTGCTCTTGTCTCCGAGAAGATGCCACAAAAAAAAGGGAGACGGAACGAGAGGGGCAAGAGAGTATGACAACTGTCACTGAGTCAAAAGACAGAATGAAGAAAAGGAGACTGCGTAACCGGCAGAAGCAGATGAAGATTTAAACAAAGACTATTTCCCAGAGATTGATACTGACCGAGAACTATGTGACTGATAAAAAGAGACATCCATAAAAAGTAGAGATGAAACTTTGAAATGTGGCTAAGATAGGGATACATGTGGCAAATTATTGCTTTGGCTGAAAATGGGTGTGACCCCAAATATAGATTGGAGGAGCTTTTAGAGATGATTATATTAAGACAGACTTATGAGAAACTTTGACTTAATCGCAGGACCGAGATGAAGGGACAGACACAGAGCTAAGAACCAGAGTCATAACGTTTCATACCCATGCCCTTCTCTTGAAAAAAAAACCCACCCCACTGAATCAACAGGATTCCGTGCTTTGCACAAACAAACAAGTAAACAATCAAACAAAATGTTTTGATGTTTGCATGCCTGCCAGATTGGTCCAAACGTAAGACAAATTCAGGATCAGTTAAGGATTAACTGATTCGGTGCATTCAGGACAATTGAGGACTTCTGGAGAAAATCGACAATAGAAAACTGGAGAGAAACGATCCGAACGAGAAACGCTGGGGCAGATGATGTATTTGCTGACGGAGGAAACATTTTCGAACGGTTCTGCACAAATCACAGCCGTTGTAAACTATCGGTTGATGGAACGAAGATGATGTGTCTCTGCATTTGCATGTAACTTCCACGCCATATCGAAAACATTTTCTCCCATTCCCATCCCCCGTTGGAACTCATGTTCTGCAGCCAAGTTTTCATGTGCGTGTGAGTAACTATCGTGCAAGTTTTGATTGTGGAATGTGTTGTGTGTGTGTTGTTGGTGTGTGGATGTGTAATGTATGTACTGCATGTAATTCTTGGGGCACGCCATATCGTGTGCATGTCGTGGCGCTTGCTCCATTTTGAATCCCCCTTCACGCAATCTGAAAATGCATCTGCTTGCGTGTGTGTGTGTGTGGTGTTTTGTGGTGTGTGTGGTGTGCGCGCCGCGTGTGTGTGACGTGTGTGTGTTGTGTTGTGTGTGGAATTGTATGTATGTGTGTCGCGTGTTTGTGCGGACGTGTGGTGTATGTGGTGTGTGTGTGTGTTTGTGCGTGCGTGCATGTGTGTGTGTGTTGTGAGTGCCTGCTGTGCATGTTTATGGGGGAAGTGCGAGCGTGCACACGTTCATGTATATTTTTGTATGTACATGTATGGTGTGTTTGTATTAAAACACGCCGCCGCACGCGTGCGCGCACGCGCGCACTTGTGTGTGCGCGCGCGCGCAGCCTGCCTGGACGTTACATGTGTGTGTGTCTGCCCGTATGTTAGCGTGTGTGTGTGTGTATGCGTTTGCATGTTGCTGACTGTGTGTCTGTGTGTGGTTTGGTGTGTGTGCAATCAGGACCTTGTGTCGGCGACGTTCTTTGGCTGACACATTGTGTCTGTGACACACTTGCATGCACGCGCCCAATCACAACACACACACTGGTGTCAGCACACACACACACACACACTCACTGCACTCATCATTTGCAATCACATACCCACACATTTCACACACACGTTGCATACACGTGTCTGCACACACGGTCTTTGATGGCACACTGGTCACACTTCACCACACACACACACACACACACACACACACACACACACACACACACACACACACACACACACACTCCACACCACACACACACACACACCACTCACACGCATGCACACACACACACACACACCCACACCCACACTACACACCACGCACACACCACACACACACACACCCACACCACCACACTTACATACACACATGGCCACACTTTGCACACACAGACACACACACACACACACCACACACACACACACACACACACATACACACACACCACACACACACACACGCACACACACACACGCACACACACACACACCCCTCACTCACATTCCACCACACACACACACACACGTGCATACACACATACACCACGCGGACACAACACATGCGCGGACACACACACACACACACACACACACACACACACACACACACAACACACAACACACACACCACACACCACACACACACACTCACACACACACACTTACATAAACACCCACACACCACACACACACACACACACACACACACACACACACACTTACATATTCCACACGTGCACACACACACCACACACACACCCACCATACACACACACACACCCACACACCACACACACGCTTACAGACACACCACACACCCCACACACACACTTCCATTTGTCGTTATCTAATCGCATTCATTATTCACATCATACCTGCAAAATTTGTCCGCAAATTGCATTGTTATTGCCTTACTTACATTCGAGCTGTACATCACCGTGCACACACACACACACACACACACACCACACACACACACAACAACACACACACACACACACCACACACACACACACACACCACACCCATACACCCTCAACACACACACACACACACGAACCCACACATAACACGCAAACAAGCGCGCGTGCTTGCATGGATGCACCCACGCATGCATACATACATATGTACGTTTCCTTTGCATTCAGTTTCAATTCAGATGATCTGGGAACTCTCTGTGTAGACGGCTGCCTCCCGTGGCCATGATTCTATCACGTCCAGAAGTCGTTTGCTAATAGCATTCATTATTCAGTTGATCATTCCGTGCAAAATATTGCCTGACCCAAATGCTATTGGTTGTGATGCCTTATGATACTGTAATTCGGGCTATAAATCCAAACACACACACACACACATCACACACAAACACACAAGCACGCACGCACGCACGTCACTCGCGCGCGACGCGGCGGCACGCATGGTCACGGCACGCACGCACACACACACACACCCACACACACATACACACACACACACACACACACACACACACACACACACACACACGCACACACACACACACACACACGCACACACATCACACCACACACACACCACACACACACACACACACACCACACACACACACTCACACCACACACACACATACACACACATACACACGTATGGACGCACGCACGCATGCACACATACAATATGAACGTTTCCCTTGCATTCAGTTTCAGTTTAGATGGTCTGGGAACTCTCTGTGTAAACGCTGCCCTGGGGCCACCATTCTTGTCACGTTCCAGCTCTCGTGATCTAATAGCATTAGTTATTCAGTTGGGATCGTTCCATGCAAAATATACCCGGCCCCAATTTGCTATTGTTTATTGCCTTATTGTAGGTTCGAAGCTACAATCCTCCGTCCATAGCGCGCGTCGCGCACAACCCACACGACACACGCACACGCACACACACAACCACACACCAGGCACACAAACATCACACACACACACACCCACCACACGTACGTTTCGGGCACAGGGAAGCGCGCAGGCTTCACAGAGAGAGGATAGAGAGAAAGAGTAGGATAGAGATTAGTCACACACAGACAGAGCCCAGGGACAGATACAAACAAGAGGACTAGAGAAAAGAGAGAGTTCTCGCCCTTGACAACACACACACACGCACAGGACAACCAACCCATGCATGACCACTCTCTCAATCACGCACACACACACGTCCGCAGATTACCCTGGGGGGTGGGAAAGGGGGGGGGGGGGGGGGGGGGGGGAGGTGGGGGGGGGGGTGGGCAGGGGGGGGGGAACAAGGGGGGGGGGAACGGGGGGGGGGTCGAGGGGGGGGGGACTGAGGGGGGGGAGGGGACCGCAGGGGGGGGGGGGAATGGGGATGGGGGGGGGGGGGCAGCGAGATAGGGGGGGTGGAAGGGGGGGGGGGGGGGAGGATGAGTAGGAGAGAGGGATGAGAGGGGTAGAGGGGGCGGAGGGAGATGGGGGGGGGCGTGGTGGGGGGGACAGAGGGGGAGCGGGGGGGACAGGGAGGGGGGGGCGGGGGCGTGGGGGGGCTGCGGGGGGAGGAGGGGTGGGGGGGGGGGGTGTGAATGGGGGTAGAGCGGCGGATGAGATAGGAAGTGGGGCTTCTTCTGGGGGGGGGGGGGAGGGGTGGGTAATGGGGGGGGGGGGTAGTCGACGGGGGGGGGGGGGGGGGGGTGTCAACCTCACACAGGTACGCTGCACGTCAACAGCGGCTCTCGGCAGGACAGGTACGCAGCGGTGGTGGGGGGGGGGGTGGGCGGATACCCTGGTGGTGTTGTGGGGGGGGGGGGGCGGGGGGGCATACTCTATGTGGCACCACGCTATACCACACGCGAAGCACACAACACACACCACGACACACACACCACACACAGCACACACACAACCACACACACACCACACCACACATGCACACGACACCACACACACACACATGTACCACACACACCCACATATGAACAGCACACACCCACACACACGCACACCACACATAATACAAACACCACCACCACGGCACGTACACACACACACACACACACCACACACACATCACACACACACACACATTCTTATTTTCAAATTGTCATTATCAGTATCTAAGTCTACTAATGATATTTTCATGTATGAAGATATGGAGGAGAGAGAGAGAGAGAGAGAGAGAGAGATAGAGAGAGAAGAGAGGAAAGAGAGGGAAAAAGAGAGAGAGAGAGATATGTAACGTGTAAGAAACCGGGGGAAAATAAAATGAAGGGGATACTGTTTCCTCCGCAGTTTGCAAAACTTTTTTTTTTTTTACTTTGGGGAATATAAGGCACAAGGTGGTTGGAGCTGGAGTTGAGGGAAGTAATATTAACAACGATAAAGTAATAACTGAACACGAACAATCGTTCGGGGCTGGGACACAGGTCTGCGTTGAATGATTAAATGTGCTTTACTTCCTAAGAGCCTTGCTGGGTCGAGGCTAGAGAGCTAGGGTTGCTGGTGGGGGTGGGATTTGTAGCTAATGAAAAATGAGAGGAAGAGGGTGAGAGTGACTGTGCAAAAGGGACGGAGGGTTGAATGGGCGTATCTGAGAGTTGGGGGGGGGGGGGGGGGATGAAAGAGAGGCTGAACATCAAATTTGAGTTTACACCATCACAAACATAAACTCGAAGTTAATAAAGCAAGGATATGAATCTCGAAGTAATGTTTAATTTGTTTCTCCTTGCTGCGTTTGTCTGTTTCCAGTTCTGTCTGCAAGTTTTCAGGGGGGGGGGGGGGGGGGGGGGGGGGGGGGGGGTGGGGGGGGGAGTTAAAATAAGTTAATCCTGGCATATGTCACCTTAGATGATATATCTGCATTGGTTTGCTGCAGGCAATTTCAAACTGGATTGAATTTCATCAATAAAAAAACAGTGTCTGAAAAAAGAAAATGTTTGTGATTATATTAACAGAATGGGCGGGCAGTACTGACGAGTGTGCAAGCCATCATTTCAATGATGACAATAGTGCCAACGGCGACCCACATATTAGGTGATACCGGACATGAAAAAAAGTCGCGAAAAGTGACGTCCTGAGGGAGATGATATCATTTGGTGAGATGTTTGGTGATGTAATATGGTGAGGTGATGGAAATGTGTGTTAGTCTGATTTTTTTTGACGGACTGTAATACAAACCTTTACATAGCCCTGTTTGATAGAGGTGTCATCCATGAAACGTGGATTAAACCAGTTGTTTTCCCTTTGCACACAGGTAATTTTAATACTGCGGCAAGTTGTAGAGGAATTCCGTAGTGAAATATTGATGATAAAGTGAATGCCATTGTAACTAACAGAGAAGGTCGCAAAATTACGTGTTGGACAATCTTAACTCCTGAATGTTCAGAGGATTTAACTAACTTACTCAACAATAGATCGCATGTATAAATTAATGGTATATGTGTAAAAGCAGATTTGTTTAGTTAAGAAGTTGAAGGTTCCACTTATTGTATTTTAAAAGGCCTTTGATTTTGTCTCTGTGTTATTCTTTGGTATGTTTTTTTTTTTTCCCAAACGGACTGAGGGTGAAGGTGTATCAGTGAGCAATGAGCGTGTTTAACTTTGTGTAAATCCAGAGTGAAAAATGGCGGCCTCTCTCTCTCTCTCTCTCTCTCTCTCTCTCTCTCTCTCTCTCTCTCTCTCTCTCTCTCTCTCTGTCTCTCTCTGTCTCTCTCTGTCTCTCTCTGTCTCTCTCTCAATGTATGTATGTATGTGTGTGTGTGTGTGTGTGTGTGTGTGTGTGTGTGAGTACACGCATATATATGATATTATATGTATATGTATTTATATATGTTTTAGAGATAGATAGATAGATAGATAGATAGATAGATAGATATACTTTACAACTAGAGCTGGGAGCCGGAATAGCTCAGTTGGTAGAGCGCGCTGACTCGCAATCTTGGGGTTGCGGGTTCGAACCTCCGCCGGGGCGTTTCGGGTACAGGGGGATTTTTCCCTCGGAGTTAACATTGGTTCTGACTCCATTTCCCATACAGTCCTTCGAATGAGACTATAAACCGAGGTTCCGTGTGTGAACGCACGCATAACATCTTGCACACACGTAAAATCCCATCACCAACATTCGGAAGAGTAGGCCAGTTTGGCCGTTGGTATGGATGACACGTTACACATAGCATGCACCCTGAGTGAGAAATGGAAAGAATGAAGGAAGTAAGGAAAATGAGTGATCGATATTGAACGATACTGACTGGATGACACGGGAAACGACCGAATGAAGCGCCAGCTGGCAGCTCCTCAGTCGGCACTACCCAGGTAGGCAGCCCGTTGTGTAAATGAGTGTTACATGATTATTGTAAAGCGCTGTGAGCTCTAGTAAAGGGCGCTCTATAAATGTACGTTATTATTATTATTATTATTATTATTATTTGAGCAGTCCTACATTATTTTCACTTTCTTTGTTGATAAATAGACATCAGAAGTAATAAATGGCATGGTGCAAAGTTTGATATTTTCAGCCGTATTGTAGCTTACTGTATTGATTAAGATTTCAAAAGGCATTTGTTTACAGTTTTCATTCACTTAAAGTAAGTAAACATAGATATAAAAAATCTTAATGTTTAGAAAGGGAAGATATCACGCTTCAGCAGGAAGGTCGCTGCATAATGGAATAGCTATGTATGTGGTACATGCTGAAAAGCACGTGGGTATGTGATTTTCAAAGGCCAGAGTTTTAATTCTCGAACTCCTTCTTAAGTGTTTTTAATCTCTCTCTCTCTCTCTCTCTCTCTCTCTCTCTCTCTCTCTCTCTCTCTCTCTCTATATATATATATATATATATATATATATATATAATATCACACACACACACACACACACACACACACACACACACACAGCTAGAAAAAAAAGTGGGGAGGGAGAGGAGACGATGGACGGGAATGGGAGCGATAGGTGGAGGGTCAGTGGGAATAAGGGGAGGAGAGTGGCGAGGCAGAAAAACACAGACCAGACAAAACAGTTGGAAATCACCGGCAAGGAATTAATTGGGAAAATGTTTTCCATGTAGCGGACATGTCGAAGGATGGCTTTTCAGCGCGAAATGAGAAACGAGAGAAGAAACCTTTCTACTTACGTCAAAGGGCTGGCTGACATAGAGACCATAGACGGTTGGGGGGGGGGGGGGGGGGGGGGATGATGAAGAGTAGGGGAGTAGGAGGGCAGGGGGGGTATAGGGAAACGGGAGCAGGGTCTGAGTAAAGGGGGAGGGGGGGGGGGAACTAATTGACCGAAGTCTTATGTTCACCGCAGACAGAAGTTTTCAGGGAAGGCTGGAGAGAGATCGACTGGCAAGAGACGACGCAGCATGTGATGACTGAAGAAAGAAAGAAAACAGCCTGTTGGTCTGTATTTACTGCACGGAGTGTCTGCACCAAAGTTACTGTCTGCCATGGTCAGCAGTGCTGCTGGTAATTGTCAACGTGTTCGCTAGTCATGCAGGCTGAAAGGAGGGAAGGGAGGGACGGACTTAAGAAAACTGTGTTGCATGCTAGATTAGTTGGAACCATTGGCCTGTAACAGACTACTACTACTACTATCACTGAGTGGTATTTACGAAGTGTGAAATTGTGCTGAACGATGAAAATGATGATGCTGGTGCGCTTGAACAAGCGTGGAAAGAAAGAAAGAAAGAGAGAGAGAGAGAGAGAGAGAGAGAGAGAGAGAGAGAGAGGGGGTAGAGGTAATGGTGGGTGAGGGGGAGATGGAGAGAGAGTGCGGTCAGGGTGCGGTCAGGGAGAGAGAAGGAGAGAGAGAGAGAGAGAGAGAGAGAGAGAGAGAGAGAGAGAGAGAGAGAGAGAGAGAACGACAGGCAGAGAGAGGTGTTTGAAAAACGACTCGTTGTTAACCATTTTACCTGAATGCAAAAAAAATTGAAGCATTACTTTGAATTTAAAGGATCGTATGGGGTGGCAGTTTTTTTTTTCTTTCCATATTTCATATTTAAACGAACCTACATGATCTTTAGAAGCTATACCTTGAGATTTGAAAGAGCATTGAGAAGAGTGCATACCCCCACCAAAAATGAAACGTATTCTGGGTCCTCCTTCTGACTCGGTTCATGAGTAAACACCAAATTGTTTCCACCAGGGGAAGTAATAAAAGGTTTGGACTGAAAGAGCTACCTTTGGCTTTGGCTTTTTTTTTTTACAGAAAGTGGAAAATACGAAATGTCAACGTTTATATCATTTAAATTTTGTCGATATTCCATGAAGATATGGTATAGTTGTCAGTCCGTAACAGCAGCTTCACATTATTCATGTTCAGTGTAATATCTACAAAGGTCTTGCTCGACAGATTCAGGATCTACCCTTTGGTCTCAACTTTGTCGAAATGAACTCCATTTGTTGTAGGAGAGCGAAATAACCTGTCAACGCTGATACGTGGTTAATTATTCTGGGAATGCAAAGTGTGATATAGGCGGTATGGCTGCACAGAGCTTGTGTTTATTTTGTACTCTGGCTGAGGATGTGACTTTAGAGAGGAAAGAGAGTCATTGTCTAAAACGATACATGTGAAAAATATTGATCGTGTCATAAAGCTGATTATTGAACCTCTGTGAGAGAGGTGGATTTAGTGTGAAAGCAGTGAGAGAGACGGGTTTGTGAATGGGACTGGAGAGAGGTGTACTTTACCGCTGATTCGAAGACGGAGATACAAAGCGTCGTCGTGGCCTGTAACAAGGACAAGACGTGAGACGCGAAAGTACTTTAAGATTGCAAGGCAAGCCTCCAGGACTTTTCAGGCCAGAGGCACTGAAAGGATTCTTTTCCGTACGTTGCTACCGGGACAGCAGGCATATAAATAGTGTTCTTCGGATGTCGCGGATTGTTTGGTTTAAGTATCGTTTGGATTATTTCCTTCTTGGTTTCCGCAAGACGTAAGTTCTGAGGAGTTGGAAGACATACATTTTCCGCTGGTCACGCTGGAGCACAGTAAAGCACATAGTGTCGTTCGGACATCGCAGATTGTTCTTCTTCGTTTCCGCCAAAAGAAAAAAAAAAGTTCTGAAGAGCGCCCCAAACATACATTTTCCTCTGTGCGCGTGGATTAGTTTGGGAGAGCAGGCTTCGTCGAGACAATTTGAGGCTTGCGTGACGTCAGTACTGCTGAAGTAAAAGTTTAGGATGGAGGTAAGGTAACCTGAGGGAAAGTACTTGTGCATGGATTTACAGGACATATCACCCACATACAAAGCGATCAGACTGACCGAGAGCGCGTGTCTAGAGAGAGAGAGGAGAGAGAGAGAGAGAGGGGGGGGGGGGGGGGGGGGGCAGGCAGGCAGGCAGGCAAACAAGCAGACAAATAGATGAAGGGACAGTGTCACACGACGGGTCTCTGCATCCACATTCACATGCAAAGACAAATCATGCGTCCCGCACGCAATCAATCACACATCTGACTCTCCTTCTGTCATTAAGCAGTTGAAAAATACCATTTAAAATTCTTACCCGGAAAAAAACATGAAAATTATTTTTTTCTTTCTTTTTGTGCCTTGCTCTTTTGGCGCGCGGGGTTTTAATCATTTTTTTTTCTCTTTAGCTAACACACACACACACACACACACACACACACACACACACACACACACACACACGGATATATATATATATATATATATATATATATATATATATAGATATATATATATATGAAATTATTTCGATTACGAGCAATAAACAATAATTGTTTATTGCTCTAAATTATTTAGAATGTTAGAATCGCGAAAATCGAAAAAGCTTGTATTGAAAGTTATCAAAATTTGTTCACGCATCTCATGCTCACACTCGAATCAACAATGACTTTTTTTTTTAACTTTCTCTTTTCTTTTTTTTCTTTTCTTTCTCTTGTCTGCTGCCTCCGCCAAATGTGCCAGGCAATCGACTGTTTCCCCAAGAGCTCCCCGGCCAATCCAGTGTCGCGTGAAATCTGGAACGTGATATCTGGGAAGGCTTCCCCGATATCACAGGCTTTTTGGGGAACGTGTTCCCAAAATGTACTGTGATATCTGGGAAGGCCCGTGATACCTCGGAACGTAGTCTTTCAGAGTTCAGAAGGGCAGAAAGAAGACGAAGAAGAATGAATTTTCGAGATAAGATAGGAAACAAATTATTTAGGTGCAATTGAGATCTTTGGCCTTCTTGTCATTTTATTTTTTTCGCACGCGTTCCCAGATTTACCGTGATATCTGGGAACGCGTTTCCAGATTTCACGATTGGAAGTTCAGGAAATCTGGGAACGCGTTCAGGAAATCTGGGAACGCGTTCCCAGATTTCGCGGTAAATCTGGGAATGCGTTCCCGGATATTACGGTTCCCAGATATTATGCGACACCGGAACGAGCACCCTGTAAAGATGAACTTTAAATCAAAAACGAAAACACTCTCTCTCTCTCTCTCTCTCTCTCTCTCTCTCTCTCTCTCTCTCTCTCTCTTCTCTCTCTCTCTCTCTCTCTCATGGGGCGCACGACAGACAGACGGATGAACGTGCAACAAATAAGTAGCCAAGGAAACACAAATACAGGCAAATAATTCCTCTGTCATTTACAGTTCTTCCGAAGAATTAGCAACAAGACCTAACACAAATCAGACACACAAAGGGGTTTGGAACTGGAGTGGAGGGAGGGTTTACGTAATAAAGGTAAAACAATGATTTAAATTTGGTCATTCGTTCAGAGCAGGAACCAAAGTCTTGTGCTGAATGAATCATGTGCTCAACCTCCAGAGAACCAGACACTAGAGGGCTGGATAAGCAAAACTGAGAGAGTGGGATATAGCAAGGACGGAAGTGGGAGGGGATGGGGAAGTGTGATTGGTGTGTGTCTGCGGGATAGTGGGGGGATCGAAGGAAGCTGAACGTCAAATCCAGCTTTACAGCATCACCGAAGTAAAAACTCAGAGTTAAAAAAAAAACAACACGTGAATATCGAAATAGTGTAGATTATTTTCTCCCTGTTTCGCTTGTGTCTGTCT
>JADBJO010005651.1:132337-147337 GCA_016801955.1 Conus betulinus | reverse complement strand
TTTTGGCATTGTTTGAGATTATCCTTCTTAGGCAAAGGAATCACCACTGACTGGGTCTACTCTGTTGGCCACTTCTTTTCTGTCCAGATCTTCTGACACAGAATTGTTAGAGCCTCTGTGGTCTCTTTTCCCCCCCCGTATTTCAAAAGCTCAGCTGGGGCATTGTCCACTCCTGGGGATTTCCCTGGCTTCAGACTCTGTATGTGGCTTCAACCTCCTCCTTCAGTAATGAAGACTGTTCTCGCTGTCTGCAGGTCGTTGGTTGTCCTGCAAAATGGATGTGTTTGAGTTGAGCTGGTAATTGTAGAGGCCCTCACAGTATTCTGTCCACCTCTCCAGGACCTCTTCGTTCTCTGTCAGTAGCTTGCCATCCTTATCTTTGATGACCTCTGATCTTGCCTGGTTAGTCTAATAGAGGGTCTTGAGTGCGTTGTAGGCTTTTTTGCTGTTCCACGCTTCCATGCCTTTCTCGATTGCTTTGCACTGCTCCTCTATCCAATTTTCCTCAGCTGTCTTCATCTTCTTCCTGACTTCTCTGTTCACCTGTTGGTACTGCATGCTGGCTTCATGGCTGGGGTGTTTCCTTTCTCTTAGTTCCTGCCTCTTGTCGCATAGATCTAAGACCCATTTGTAACCCAAGGCCGGATCTTCATTCGCTTCTCTCCCACAACTTCTTCAGCTGTTGTAGTTTGCACCTCTTTAATGTTATTAACAAGGGTATCTGCATTGTTGTCCACTAAGCTGAGGACACAGCAAACTTCCCGCCTACTTGAGCCTGGAACACCTCTGCAATTTTGGGGTCCTTCAACTTCTCTAGGTCAAAGCGAATGCGGGGGTTCTTTGGACAGCTCTTACATTTCAGCTTGAGCTTGAAGGTTGCCAGGACAAGATCGTGATCGCTGCCAGTGTCAGCGCCCAGGAATGTTCTTGTTTTTGCTTTGTTGATTCTAGACTTGTAGCGCTGTGGGGCCAGAATGAAGTCTACTTGGTTGTGAACTTGTCCATTTGGTGAGTGCCAGGTTGTGATTCTGGACAGCTTGTGTGGGTGGAGAGTGTTGGCTAGGGTAAGTCGCTGGCTTTTTAGCAAACTCCAACAGTCTACAGCCTCTGTCGTTGGTTTCCCAATGCTGAATTTTCCTGCTGTTCCTGCCCTATTCTGGTAAGCATCTAGGCCAACCTAGGCATTCCAGTCTCCCTGGATTATGAGCACGTCTTCTAAAATCTCTCACGTGCTGGCTAAAAGCGCCACACCTCGGTAAACCGCTTCAGCTGGCGGGCTAAACCACGTGAGGGGGTAGTGTTTACACTGCACCACTCTGCGGAAGAGCTGCAGCAAGTGGTCAACGACCAGGGCGGAAGGGTCCCATGATGGACCAAACGGCTAAGTGTACATGACCGTGTGCGTACCACTCCTTTTTTCTGAAGATTATGTGTGTTGAGTCCTTAAAAGACACAGAGATGGGTAGCATTTTTTTGCAAATGGCAGAGGAAAGCCTGCAGATAGTACTCCAGAGCTGTCTCCCTGACAAATGCAGCGTGTGGTGGCTGTGGTGTATACTGATCCCGAATCTCCTCCGGCCGTTTAAACTCAACAATATTTACACCACCAAAGTGGAATCATTTGGGAGCCAAACTGACAAATACATGAGGAAATGATTTGTTGTCACACCTGGTCTCCTTGACACTCCCCACCCCCCACCCCCCCCCCCCCCCACCCTCACCCCCCTTTTTTGTCGCGAGGCAAACCTGATGCTATCCCTGAAGTTCATTTTTGAGGAGAGCAAGGTGGGATTTTTGGTCTTGCGCCGAATAGAAGAAAAAAAGTGGTTTTTTGTTCTTCGTTTTCACTGTCCTAAATGTTATTTGTTTTTCCCTGCAAAAGACCCAAGAGTTCGAAATGCATTGCGTTTTGTCCTGTTTTTTTTTTTTTAACTAAGTCCTTGGCGGTAACTAACCTCCTTTCTTTTAAAATGTTGCTTCATTTTCCGCCCTCAGTCAGTCCGTTTTGAAACAGGACATGTACAGTTCAGGAGGCAGGGGATACGACAAAGAAGAGTATCAAGATCAAGAAAATAACAGGACACACACAGACCGACAGGCAGGGACTGGGAAGAAGAAGAAGAAGAAGAAGAAGAAGAAGAAGAAGAAGAATCAGAAGAAGAGAAGAAGAAGAAGAAAGTGATTACAGGCAAAGGGGGAAGCAAAGAGAGACATGGTAAGACAGGAGTTGAAGAAAGAAGAGATAGAGAATCAGTGTGTAGTGCAACAAGTCTGAAAGGGGAAGAAAGGACTTTGTGGCCAAATACCCTAAACTTTAGTTAGCTTAGAAAGAATATGCATGATACAGCTTTAAGATCAACTTCATCCTGAGATCTGTATGGAACCTTCTGTTCCTAGAGCCTGGTCAAATGCAGCATATCAGATGACACCTCGTGTCCACTACTGGTCAAATGCAGCATCTCAGATGACACCGTGTGTCCACTACTGGTCAAATACAGCATCTCAGATGACACCGTGTGTCCACTACTGGTCAAATACAGCATCTCAGATGACATTGCATGTCCACCACTGGTCAAATACAGCATATCAGATGACACCGCATGTCCACTCTTTCAGAGCAAAGAAACAGATACCCTGGGTTCATGCAAAACAGCCCAACTCCAGGACAGGTACACACAAAGACAAAACCAACTGCTTCAGAAACCTCAGAGAACTATGTAAAGGACACAGGGTTTTTTTTAAAGAGACAGTAGAACAAACGTTTCAGACAGGCAAAATGAAAGATGCGTAGGAGAATGAGGGTTGAAAAAGAAAGAAAGGGGGGGGGGGGGGCGCAGAAAAGGATAATTTCACCTTTTTTACTCTCCGAATATTTAATACTTCTCTTCTTGATGGAAACGCAGTGCGTGTGTGGATGAGTGAGCGACAGTGAATCCCATAGTGTGTCTGTGGGGGGGTGGGGGTGGGGGGGTGGCAGGCCGGGTGTGGGGGGGATAGTTTCACTGCAGGCTTACTGTTATCATTCTGTTTGAGTAAACCTAGAAGCTATATGTTTTTTGCGGTTCTATAATATAGTGTATGAATGTCAATCCGTTTTGAGGTGTTTGCTTTTTGATATGTAATGAATATGTTTATCAATGATTGTATGCTCGGTACAGTCGTGTTTGTGTGACAACGTTGAAGTAAGGTTTCCAGCCTAAAGTCAAGAGGTCTCGCTGCCTTGCCCCAGTGGTCAGTAGTGATCTGTACAAGACATTGACCCTGGGTGAAGGTTCTCCCACTGCTGGGCAACACGACGGATGTAACCTTTTTTTTGTATACTTTCTCATGTGAGCTTATAAAGAAACAATGAAAATGAAAGTTGGTTACAAACATCAACTTGCTTTGCCCGACTTGTGCAATTCAAAAAACCTTATAATTTTGTCCTATGTCTTATTTACACGTTACGTCTCTATACATACTCCTTATGCTTCTTTATAAGTTTCCGTTGACTCTACGTTTAAGCACAGGCCTCGAAATTATCCAGAAATGGAACCAAACACTTTTTTTCAAAAATCTAAAACTGCAACCTACAGCTTTTCGTTATTTTCGAATCGTTTTTAAGGGCATAGACAGTTTTTTAACATCATTTTTATTTTTTATTGTTGTTCAACAAGGCACAAAACCAAAACCTATAACAGCAACAGCCGCAGCTAACATATAAAATCAAATTGATAGACATATGGAAAAAAAAAGGAAAGTCAGAGTGTATCCTCTCGTAGATGGGCTGAGAACTAGAGCTGGCGAGTTCCGTCTACTTCAGACGTGTGAGGGCGACAGTGTCCAGTTCCAGAACTGTTCACAGAACTTACCACAGTTCCAGAACAAGTCACAGAACTTACAATTACCCTATCAACAGTACATACGTGTGAGGGCGAGAGTGTCCAGTTCCAGAACATGTCACAGAAGTTAACAATTACCTATCAACAGTACAGACGTGTGAGGGTGCGAGTGTCCAGTTCCAGAACAAGTCACAGAACTTACCATTACCTATCAACAGTACAGACGTGTCAGGTCGAGAATGTCCAGTTCCACAACACGTCACAGAAGTTAACAATTACCTATCAACAGTATGGTAGATAGGTGAAAAACAAGGTTGAACACTAGTTGCAAAGAAAAGCGACTGCAGGCGGAAAAATCTAAACAAATTTAAATGTAATTAACAGCAAACCCGCCAGAAAACGTAGACAAACATATCAAAAGACAAAACACGACGCGTTTCGACCTCTTAGATCTTTTTTGGGCAAAATACAAAACACTCAGGACAACGAAAAATGAACGAGCAATCACTTATCTTCATTCACTCAGCGCAAGATGGACGTTGAAGGTTGAACACGTCGATCTGAACAAATCAACAGGTACAAAAATGAACATATTGGTGTACCCAGTGATAGAAGCATTAATACGTTGAGCAATGCTGGAACAATGGCAAAATATTGACACTTTGCCGAACAGGATTTATGCAGTTCCAGCACCAGAAAACCTGAGGTAAAAATCAGCGATTGAAGGCATTTTGGGCATTCAGGACAGTCAGTCGTTCACTCAGTCACACAGTAGGATTGACTTTTTTCATCCATCCAGTGTTCCCATTTGACAGTTTAACAAGAAATGTAATGCATACACAATGGAACACAAATGATACTGAAGAAGCAGACACCTTATTCAGTCCACATGTGTCAGAGGTGTAGGAGCAATGAACCTCATCTTCAGACTCGGCACACTGGGGAACCAGGTCACAGGGAAAATGATGCACCAGATCTGACTTGGAGAATACAGAACAATTCCACGTTGCCTTGTAACGTTTCTCTACGACTCCAATCTGTTTGGGTTTTTCATTTTTCAAGTGGAATGAGAATCGAAGTCTGTATCCGTAAAAATGTGTAAACCATCTTTGACAGCACTGGCTATGGTAAATGGACAAAGACGTATTTTCAAGAGATTTGGAACTGTGTGAAAGTCATCGGGGAAGAGGTAAGACGCGGCCATGTCTGGCATTGTATCTGTTTCATGGCGTTGGTAATCAACTCCATCTGCCCCACAATAGCCACAAAACAGAGTCAGCCTCCCGAACTCCTCCCTTGGGATACTGAGAAAGATCACGTGGTCAGGGGGCGGGGTCAGAGTGACACAGCTCATCTTCAGCGGTGAACGTGGGACACACTGCTCCATGCCTGGTGTTTGCACGTAACCTGCACAGTGAAAGTCACACAGCAGTCCACCTGCTCCTCGATTTCCTATCTTTTTTTTAGATTATCATCTCTGTAAAGATTTGTTGGCAACCTGACCTTCACGAAGAAGACAAAAACACAAGACTGTTATTGTATAAGCCACGTTACTCCCACGTGACAATAACACCTTTCACATGCCACTAAGCTCTTTTTTGTTGTTGCATATTGAATACAACAGACATATTTCCTATTGTGCAGGATAACTTTGTGTGTTGTCAAAAATTTTAAAGCGATTCTGCTATTTGGTATTAAATGTTGATTGTGCAGAATGATTCTCTGTGTGAAATGTTGAAGCTAATGTTGGTTCATATTGAATGAAATATAGATATTGACTGGTGTGCAGAATGACTGAAAAAAAAAACACTTTTTAAATCTATTCTGTTGTTTCGAATTAAATGAAACATAGATATTGACTATAGAGAAGAATGAACTTTTATTGACATGTTTAATCCACTCCACTCAGTTTTTTTTTTCATATTGGAGAAAAGTGGATATTGGTTGTTTGTAGATTTACTCATTGTGAGTCGTTTAGTTCTTCTGGACAGATCATATGACTTCCATGACACTGTGATGTTACTAACACATCAGCTCCTGATCAGAGATAGCAGCATAACATTCACTTTTCAGTCAATCAAAGAAACGTAGTCTTGCTCTGAAAAAAAAAAATGTATACATTCTTTTAGTAACAAACGAAAAAGAGTTATAAAATGCCTGCTTCTGCCCTGGACAAAATAAGAATATTCAGCAATCGTTTCGTTTGCCTGTTGTTGTCTGTTGGTAAAAGAAACGTATCTATCGTACGGGAACTAGTGTGTGCTGACCGTTCCAAAATGAAAGGGTTAGCCGGATATCCAATCAGATATATAACCGAGTCCACGAATGTCAATTTGTCGTGCATGACGATAAGGTCCTTATTCTAGTTTTGTGTTGCAGACTGTAGCAGCCAAGTGGTCAGAACACATGCTTCTATACCTGAAGAATACAGGTTCGAGAGTCTTATGACGGGTAGCAGACGAAGTGCAGGATACAAAATGTTCAATCTCCCTGTTCAACATATGTGCAGTCGTGCTGAGGCTGAATATTGCCGTGTTAACTCACATCAGTGTTTGATGTTTTATGGAACTACAGATATATCTAGTTTGTCGCGTTCACCCACGTCAGTGTTTGATGTTTTATGGAACTACAGATACATGTAGTTTGTCGCGTTCACCCACGTCAGTGTTTGATATTTTATGGAACTACATATACATCTAGTTTGTCGCGTTCACCCACGTCAGTGTTTGATGTTTTATGGAACTACAGATACATCTAGTTTGTCGCGTTCACCCACGTCAGTGTTTGATGTTTTATGGGAACTACAGATACATCTAGGTTGTCGCGTTCACCCACGTCAGTGTTTGATGTTGAATGGAACTACAGATATATCTAGTTTGTCGTGTTAACTCAGTCACTGTTTGATGTTCCATGGAACTGCAGATATATCTAGTTTGTCGTGTTCACTCACGTCAGTGTTTGATATTTTATGGAACTACAGATATATCTGGCATGCTGAGCGTGCTTAGAAATAAGAGAAATTACAAAGGCGGCGACAGTCAACCACTAGGTTAAAGGCTGCTAAATATTTAGCAAAAATTTCTGAGAACATGACTAGAGCCAGAAGCAAAAACCTAATGAGTAAGACGGCTAAAGAACATTCTGATGAGAAAAAAACCAACAACCAGCCCCAGAAGGACGAGGTCTTCCTCTACAAGGAAAAGTTTTTTTTCCAGTCATCAACGACCGTTTGGACAGGCCCAGAAAAAAACAGTGCAAACAGAGTCAATCGGCGATGGCAAAAAAGAAGAAAAAGAACAAGCCGTAAGTAGAATTATGGTCCTTGAACGAACCGTATTGATACTGAATGAAAAAGTATCAAAGCTACAAGACACAATTCAGTCGCAAACCGAGCTGATAAAAAGATACTTTAATTAAGAGGGGAAAAAAAAGTGTCGTTACGGAACGCGCAAACGCAGACTGAAACCGAAAAAAAAACGCGCGTCTTATGTCGAAGTTGCCAAGGCTGGGACATTGTTATCGTCCCCTAAACAGCCCTCACCTTCTAACCACCCACATGAAACAGCAGCAAAACAAAATCCACAGAAAGAAGGAAAGAAATGCGACGAAGGTAGAAAGAAGACTGAAGAAAAAAAGAACTGATGACGCAAAACAAAGACCATCGAAGATTTCGAAATGATTGGAAACAAAAAACAAACAACATGCAACTCGCTGGTTGGTAAATTCAATGAACGTCTTCAGTCCAAACTGATTCGCGACACATCTTTCTTCCGTTTGTTTCGTTCCGTTCTTCAAAAGAGTTCATCTTCCGTCTTCTTTTAAAGTTTTGGATTCAGTTATGTGGAGTTTTTTTTTTTTTTTTTTTTTTTTTTTTTTTTTTTTTTTTTTTTTGGGGGGGGGGGTTGTTGGTTTGTTTTGTTTTGTTTTGTTTTGTTTTTTTTGTTTTTATTATTTATTTATTTTATCTAGGCCTAATTGCATTATACATACCTACGTACGTCCAAAATCAACACCAACCATTCGCATGCATACACCCAAAAACACCATATGCACACACATAACACTTACATACAGTCTAAGATCACTGTTAGGTGAATAGACGTTAAATTAAAGAACGAACGAAAGAACGAACACACACACACACACACACACACACACACACACACACACACACACACACACACACACACACACATGCTTTTTAAAATGCATTTGTTACTACTGGTATAATGTTTGCGTCATCTAGTTTACGACCCAAGGGGGCTGCCCGACAACAAAACAATAATATTTGAACAGACATTGTAGTCAATCCTAACTTGTAAGTGTCCTCAAATAGCTTTCTCAATGCATCCGAAATTCGCCTGCAAGTCAGAAGAAAGGCGCGTTTTATGAGTTATAATTTGTGACATCCATGTTTCTTTCTCAGACACAATGTTAAGACTTCTGTTTCCCTTTCTCTCAGTCCACTCAAAAAAAAAAAAAACACAAAAAAAAACTGACAACTGTAGTTTCACCTGTACTGCCACTGATGGTAGTTGTAGTCTATTTCCCCTGGTCCAAATCATTGTTTTGGATCAAGTTCAATATTTCTACTTCCTTACCACATCCCGAAAAGTGGCTACCATTGATCTCATAAGTGTTTTCTCCCCACCTAGGGCGCATTTCCCAGGTTGAAAATCGAACAGCATTTACAGAATCAAAATCCATTTTACAGTTCCATTCGTCGGTATGATTAAAATTGTATGTGAATTGAACGGGCAGACATTTCGTATTCGCGCACGCGCACGCGCACGTGCGCGCGTGCGCGCGCGTGTGTGTGTATTTGTGTGTGTGTGTGTGTGTGTGTGTGTGTGTGTGTGTGTGTGTGTGTGTATTCACCTGAACGAAGTGCCTACCTGCAGACTGGGATACATGAACTATTTGAAAATCTGACTCAACAGCAGAAAAGTCCAAAGAGAGTTCCACAGTTGCAGGATTCAAAGCCGTATTAGATAAACGAAGAAAAGCTAAATTTCCCAAAAGAGGTAAAGCAAGTGGTGACACAAGAACAGGTATACCAACTATCCCAAATCGGTATAGCCAAGTTCGCAGTCTCAGGCAATTTAGTTTTAATTCCCTCTTCCCGATGAACTCGAAACTGTACAACTTTGTGACGTGGAACTTCTATTGTAACGTTACATTGCAAGTATTCATGGAAGATGCCATTGACAAATATATGACCATGTGTGTTCTTTATTGCTAAAGAGTCTGGATCAAGGCTAAAGAAACAGGACGTCAAGTTGTAAGATGGCATTTTAACACCAGAAATTATCCATGAGCTGTCCGGTGTCTGAGAGTATTGCTTCAACGACCCGCGGAAAGACATTGTAGGTTTGTATGATTCATTGATGTGTTGAGCATGTTGAACATTGTCAGTAAACAAATCACTTTGCAGCGAGCGTGCCGCTTCCTTCGTGGCACCCATGGTTGGGTTTCCATGTAGTAACGAAAGGGATGTCGTATGGATGCTGGTGGTTTGAACTTGTGTCACATTTGAAGTGTTCTGACTTTTCCCACTACATAAGAATCCCCACAATATCCAGAGAACGGCAGCATTATCCATGGCACTTCTGCAGTTCCAGATTACCGTTTGTCCTGAGTCTGATTTCTGATCTATCAACTTGCCACAGACGTTGTTGGCTGTCAGGCGACGTGGCTGTTTGACATGGTTTTATACCCACGATTGCTCTGAAAGGAAACGACTTAAAGGCTGTAGTTGCCTGTGATGAGGT
The DNA here is from genome assembly GCA_016801955.1 of Conus betulinus. Lineage (NCBI taxonomy): Eukaryota > Metazoa > Mollusca > Gastropoda > Neogastropoda > Conidae > Conus > Conus betulinus. Next base: position 137,745 of record JADBJO010005651.1, on the reverse strand, counting down.
AGTTTATACCAGTGCCCATAAAGCATCAATAGAATTTGTCATTCTCTCTCTCTCTCTCTCTCTCTCTCTCTCTCTCTCTCTCTCTCTCTCTCTCTCTCTCTCTCTCTCTCTCTCTCTCTCTCTCTCTCTCTCTCTCATTATCATCATCTGCAGTGGCAACAGTAGCAGCAGCATACCCATTATTATTACTGTTTAATGTTGTTGTTATTCTCCTTGAGATCAATTCTTCAAAATGGCGATGGAACGTAAGTTCACACCAATGTGGTTTTGCTCCGCCTATGTCATCCGTGTGCATTTGTTTGTCCACTATATAAATTTCAGCCATCCCCAGCATCTGACCTAGGTCCATCGTGGAATAGTGTGACAGTTTCTTCCAGTCTCTGCCTCAGTATTGTTCTGCTTCCATTTTCTTTTATTTTCTTTTCAATTTTTCCTGAAGGTCTGTTGGCATTGTTTCACGCACCATCCAGTCACTGCTCCATGTCATGAAAGACTCTCTACACTCTGTGTCACACACCATCCAGTCACTGCTCCATGTCATGAAAGACTCTCTACACTCTGTGTCACGCACCATCCAGTCACTACTCTATGTCATGAAAGACTGTCTACACTCTGTGTCACGCACCATCCAGTCAGTGCTCCATGTCATGAAAGACTCTACACTCTGTGTCACGCACCATCCAGTCAGTGCTCCATGTCATGAAAGACTCTACACTCTGTGTCACGCACCATCCAGTCAGTGCTCCATGTCATGAAAGACTCTACACTCTGTGTCACGCACCATCCAGTCACTGCTCGATGCAATGAAAGACTCTACACTCTCATTTCTCCGAAAGTGGCTGATGATGTCAAACAACATCCAGAGCTTGTTCTTGTCACTACAAAATCATCACTATAGTATTTTGACATCGAAAAACCTTTTGCCCCAAAACATGATCAGAAACAGTACTTTTTTGTTTATCATAACAGTCTTTTGTTTTTGAAGAAGCTTTTGCCCCAAAACATGAACATCAAACACAGTACTTTGTTTTGTTCATCAACTGGCTGCTCTGTCCACCATCAATCTGAAATTCAGTCTTTCCAGCTATTAAGCGATGGATATCCTTCAACCAGAGCCTTCATACTTGAGTGAACGATCTCCATATAAATCAACAAGTGTGTTTTCTGTTATGAAAAACTATTTCCTTTTTCATCAAGGACATGCCCATCTAGGGATCCTCGCTTAACACATTTTTCGTATTCTTTTATTACTTTTCAAATACATTTTCCCCACAGAGGAACATGAATGTCTTTAGATGGCTCATCCGCCTTCACCCTTTGTTTTGATGGAGTCAGCCAATGAATACTCTTCAAAGAGAAGATTGAATCTCTCTCTCTCTCTCTCTCTCTCTCTCTCTCTCTCTCTCTCTCTCTCTTTTTTTTTTTCTCGCCATTATTTCAAGCAGGTAATGAATACTTACATTCTATGCTTACTTAATTATACAGAACTTAAGTGAATTAAGTATTTTGCAGCTCTTACGCCTATATATACAAATTTTTTTTTCACATTATGTTAATCATTTAATTATTTGAAGAACTTTTTTTTGACAGTTTTCGTCTTGTTTCAGAAGTGAAATTAAGAGTTGTGAGGGGGTGAACTGCGGCTAACTGTAAGACGCGCTTCAAATCGTCTGCCGTTAGTCCCACCAGTGGAGAATATAGCAAGTGTCCTGTCACAAATCTTTGCAAGATTTCAAAGGAAGAGTTATGCCATCAGCACCGACTCTTTTCAGAGCGACATGTGGCGCATTCCACCCAGTCTACGTGTCTTTCATGGCACGTAGAGCTATGAAGAAATCGGCGAGCCGAGTCGCCATGCTTACGCTGCATGGCCGAGCTGCCGGTGTTACCGTTGGGCTGCTCCTCACCCTGTTGTTTTGGGGAGGTTGCTGTTACGCTGCAGCGATATTGAGCAGAACCCTGGACCCAAGACGCAGAACCCTGGACCCAAGACGCAGAACCCTGGACCTTAGCACACACTCAGGCAGAGCAGACTCAGCAGCACGGGCACTCGGACGACCAGCACGGACAGGACACCCCTCGACTGCAGCCAGGCCACTCCTCCACGTCAACCGACACTGGACGCGAAGATGGACAACATGACGGAGATGTTACAGTCCATGCACGCTACAATGACCAGTAAGTTCCGGGATGTGGAGCAGAGTGTGCAGAAACTTAGTGAACAGTACGCTGCCCTTCAACAGAGTGTAATGGACTTGTGGGAAGAGGTGGGGGCGAAGATCGTATCAAAAAGCAATTCTGAGCTAATGGCTAAAGTACAACAAATTAGAAAAGAAAACTGATGACCTAGAAGGTAGGTCCAAAGAAATAATTTGATTTTTTATGGACTTCCAAGAAATAGGGATGAAACCAATGAACAATGCGAAGGTAAGGTCAAAGATCTGATCACTGATAAAATGGACATTGCTAGTGATATTGAATTTGACACAGTACACAGGTTAAAACGGAAAGCAAGATTCTCCTATCATTGCAAGATGTTGTTTCTATAAGGACAAGATACAAATTCTGAAAGCAAAAGGAAAACTGCAGGGATCGACTATTTTTGTTGGGGAGGATTTTTCGTACCGGGTGAGGGAAGTGAGAAAAAAAAAAAAAAACAAAACTAAACTTTCAGCTCATTTAAAAGACGCTAGGAACAGCGGGAAGAGAGCTAGGATGGTCTTCGACCATCTTGTCATCGAGAACAAAAAGTATTTCCTTGATGACAATGACCAGCTGAAGGAGAGCAGATAGGGGGGAGGCCGGCCAGGTGGTAAGTTTGATTTGTCTTATCGTGTGAACAGTCATGGGAAGAAAGTTGACCCTACACCGGCAATCCCCGCGCCTCGCACTGCTGACAGTGTCACTAGTGAGCTGTTTTCCACTGACAGTGACAGTGTGTCGGAGCAAGCAACAGTCAGCACGTGCGAGAACGTGCAAAACGAGTCGTTTGTAAATGTGAATAAACCCTTTTCCTTTCTTTCGTACAATGTGAATGGATTGTTTTCAAAACTACTTGATCCTGATTTCATTTCATTCTTATGTGAATTTGATTTTGTTTGTTTATCTGAAACTTTCATGGAGGAATGTAAAACAGATTCTTTTCCAGGTTTTAAACTTTTTCTCAAGCCAGCGGTGAAGTTCACCAAACAAGGGAGATGATCCGGCGGAATAATCTGTCTCATAAAAAATGAGTTGACTTCCTTTGTGAAGGTGTTAAATATTGATTATGTCAATATTTTTGTCTTTCTGATTGACAAACAATTGTTCGGAATTAATAAAGATGTCGTTTATGTATGTTCGTATGTTCCACCAGAAACATCACCGTTTTATGCCCATTTTAACATTGATAATGGGATAAGTGTAATTGAAGACTGCTTAGTTGATTGTTTATTAAGTAGAGATGTTTATATTGTTCTGAATGGTGATTGAATAGCAGGACATCAAATATTTCTCAAGATTTCCGTGGGGTTATCAACCATGATATACAATACAAAAGCCAGCCTGTTAGTGTGAATCGACGCTCTGAAGACTGTCATTTGAATAGTTTTGGTAAGTTGCTTTTAAATATGTGCACTGCTATGGGATTGTGCATACTGAATGGTGTATGTAAGGGCGACCTAAATGGTTGCTATACATACATATCTTAAAAATGGAAACAGTGTAAACGATTATTTCATATTTTCAAATGACCTTCTTGCCCTTGTTTACGACATGTGTGAATTTTCTGTTCTGGAACGTATAGAGTCTGACCACTTACCTTTTTGTGTTCGTATTTCCTTTCCATGTCAAAAATAGAATTAATATTGATAAAATAATGATGACTTCACAACAGAAAAATATGTATGGAAAGAAGATTATGTACATTTATATAGAGGTACTCTTAGTAGTGGTGGAATGCGCACTATAATAAGTATTGCAAAGGATTTATTAACACTGATGTTGATGAAGCGTTAGATGTGTTTAACGATTGTATTAAGAAACGTGCTGTTTGTATGAAAATGCAAATATTCCCCAGCCGAACAAAAGCACATGATGATTGGTTTGATTTTGAATGTACGGTGAGTAACGTTAGACATTTATTGAGAACAAGCCAGCGTTCAAAAGACCCTGAAGAAATAAAGAATATGTAATTGCAAGATGGGAGTACAAAAAATTTACTGAAAAAGAAGCAGAAGGGGTTTAATAAACTGTTAATAGATAAACTAGTAATGTCAATAAAAAGTCAAAAGGAATTTTGGGATACAGTCCGTAAAACTAATTTTAAAAGTAAGCAGGTAAGAAACACTATATGTGCTGACACATGGTTCCAACATTTTCAGTGTTTACTACAAACGGATACAAATGAAGTTCCATATGATGTTTCTGAAGAAGAGGTAGATAACTATATGAACCGCCCAATTTCTAAAGATGAAGTGCTGCGAGCTATAAGAAAACTTAAAAACCGAAAGGCAGCTGGGCCTGATGGTATCATAGGCGAATTGTTTGAATACTCATGTGAAGAAGTATTCCCGTTTTTTCTTAAATATTTCAACAAGTTATTTGATAGTGCCACCACATTTCCTCGACGTTGGACAGTCTATCATTTTGCCCATTTAAAAAAAGGTGACTTAAATAACCCTAATAACTATAGAGTAATTTCTCTTAGTGATATTAGCAGTAAACTATTTAACACGATTATTAAGAAGCGATTGCAAGAATGGGTAGAAGAAAATGATATCACTGGCCAGCATCGGGCTGGTTTTAAGAAAGGATATTCAACTATTGACCACATGTTTACCTTGTTAGCCCTTATTCAAAAACAATTCTCTTACAATCGAAACTTGTATGTAGCATTTATAGATTTTGAAAAAGCATTTGATTCCATTAACAGACACTTGCTTTGGCTAATTTTGTTTTAAAATGGTATCAAAGGAAAATTGTACAAATGTATTAGAAGTNTTGCTTATTTTTTTTTCCACAATGTTTCTCGTTGTGCAATTGACAATTTTCTATCTTTTTTATAATGTTTATAATGTAGTAACGAGAGTTCTATGGTGGTGCTAAATTGTGACAGACCCTTGCATTGACTGTCCACTGTCCTAAATGCATTGCTCCGCATGCATTTCATTTTTTTTAATTTTATTTTATTTTTTTTATTTTTTTATTTATATTTTTTTTTTATTAATGAGACCAGCAAACTGAGGTGATAGGATTGAAACATGTCTCTATGCTTGTCTCATTGATGCATTTGAATTCTTTATTCTGTATTAGCGAATTATGTCTCTTTATTCGCTGAGACGGTCAACAGGACACAACCCACAGGTTAACCTTTACAAAGAGCATCTGCTTTCTCTCAGTTAAAAGTTGACATGAATAAAAGTAATGTC
>JADBJO010005651.1:117337-129837 GCA_016801955.1 Conus betulinus | reverse complement strand
GGAGAATCACCCACAAAAAGCTTTGAAAAAACACATGAATGGTATGGGATGATCACTGCAATTTGCATAGAAATGAGTCAACTTCGAACATCACATATTTGTTAAATTAAATCTGAATTTGAGAGTTTCAGTACATTTTAGGGTATAGCGCAGTCAAATATGAGACATTTATAAGATATTTTTGAAAATTAGACTTTAGAAAATTAGAATTAGAATTTTTTTTAAGTTTGATTGATCTTTTTAGTTCTTGAGGAATATAGTTCCATAGCCAACCTCCAGAATACGCCAAACTAGACTTGCATAGATTGATCATTGCAAACGGGAGGTTATTTTATGTGAATGTCGATAGTCGTTTAAAAGTGAACATATTTGTTAGAGAAAAGTTGAGCATTTCCATGGAGTATCTTATGCATAAAGAGCCCTTATTGTATAGAAGTTGGACTTTGAATGGGAGAATGCCTGATTGCTTATAGTCTGAATCTACCAGCGAGGATGGTCGACCTAACGTTACTTTGACAGCTCTTTTGTGAAGGCTAATTAGTGGTTTGAGTGAATTATTGCTCGCTGAGTCCCAAAGCGTTGAGGCATAGTCAATAAAAGGCTGAATGTAAGAGTGAAGGAATAGTTTTCTTGCATGCAAATTTAAGAAGTTCTTAATCCTTTTTAGAAGATGTAGTTTTCTTGCAACGTTTCTAGATAAAGACTCTAAGTGTTTTGGCCAAGTTAGATTATTATCTATTGTTATTCCCAAGACTTTGTGACTGGTTACTTCTTCGACGTTTTCGTTAGAAATGCAAAGTACTGGCAGATTCTGACTTAGAGTTTTCACGTTCCTGTCTAGTAGTTATCATCATGAATTTAGTTTTATGAGGATGGAGAGCCATGTGATTAAATCGTGTCCATTTAACCAAGAGATTGATGTTTTTCTTGGATGTCACTGCAAATCTGTTTTTGGCGTCAGAATTATTTGTGTCTAAGGTTGTATCATCATCGAACATCTTGCTGTTTATTTTCATGTACAATGGCAGATCATTGATGTAAAATGAAAACAATAGAGGACCTAATACTGACCCTTGTGGGACACCAAATTTGTTGGGAAGAAAATCAGATTTGTATATGCTTACGGATACAATTTCTTGTTGGTTGGAGAGAAAAGATGAAATAAGTTTCAGTATTTTGTATGATAGCTTATACACAAGTTTAGCTTTCTGAGTAAAAGTTCACGATTTATAACGTCGAAAGCTTTTGCGAAATCTACAAAGAGAATTCCTGAAAACTGCTTGTTGTTCATGTTTAACAGCCATCAACCTCTTAATTTAGTTAGCACTGTGTGGCACGAATAGTTTTCTCTGAACCCTGATTGATTTGGGTGGATTAAATATCATATTTTTTCTGCATGGGAATGGAGACTTTTATTGATGCAGAGTTCTATTGGCTTAGAAAGAACTGATAGAATCGAAATAGGTCTATAATTTGATGGATCAATAATGTTTCCTGATTTGTATATTGGTATGATTTTTTTTTTTTTTTTTTAAGGTATCTGGAAAGCATTGTTTATCTATACGGAGGTTGTAAATGTAAGTTAACGTTTCTGCGATAACGGGTGCAGAGAGCTTTAGAATTTTGCCATCTATACCATCAATTCCACGAGTGGCTGTCTATTTCAATCGCCTAAGGGACACGGAAACAAAATGAACATCTAGATGGCTAATATCTGAATCTGAATGGATGTTTTTTTTTCCCCTGCAGTATTTTTGTAATTCTTCTAGGTCATTATCATTTGATTTATCATCATGAATTATCTTTTTCTCTGCTCTGCTCTAATGAGAGATGTTACTTTATTTCTTTGTTTTTTTGTATTCTTCACACGAGGGCCATTTTTCAATAGGTACTCTCTTTGGTAAATAGCGTTCTGTATCTCTTTTGTAAGCCAAGGAGGTTTTATCCGATGTTTGACTCTTTTGGTTTGGAGCGGGGCATGTTTGTTGTATACACTATAGAAGATGGAGTACCAAACTTCTAGAGCCTGATTGGGTTCTGTATATTGATACACTTTATTTAGAGGGGAATTTAAAAGGTCAGAGAGAAATTTGTCACTATCAAATTTTGAAAAGTTTCTAAAGGTAATCGTTTTTTGGTTTAACCTTGGAATTTTGATACCCTTTTTTGACCAAGTGCAACAAATTGGGAAGTGATCACTGCATCCACAAACAGGTACACTAGTCTCAAGAATGGTTTCTGGATTTGTGACATATAAATGGTCTATCAGTGTTTCAGATATTTCCGTGACCCTCGTAGGAGTTTTGATTAGCTGTGTAAGACCAAGTGACTCAAAAACATAGTTCCACTGTTTATTTATTTTTAGTAGATCTATATTAAAATCCCCTAATATCATGATGTCTTTGGATTCATCATGTGTGTTTTCCATCATTAACGTGAAACAGTCAATCCAGTAGACATGTTCAGCTGGATTTCTGTACAGAAAACATATAAGTATAGGCTTATTAAATTTAAGCTGGATCTCAATTCAGATTGTTCCTACGTTATATTGCTCTAAAAATGCATCCTCTGGAATTTTACTGACTGATGAAGATATACCATAATACCAGTTTCAATGTTTTGTTTAGGATCTATATGAACAACATTATAACCTAGAATTGCAGTGTCATTGTTTGATATGAGACCGGACAGATGTGACTCCGAAAATCCAAATATGTGAATTTTTCTTCCTTTTTCTCTCCGAATTTAATATGACTGATGTTATTTCAGTCATTTTGTTAATCACATGGTTGACATTGAGATGCCCAACTCTAAGTCCATCTCTTTTCAGCCAAGGGTTGTTGTTTTCTGTCATATCTAATATAGTCAATACAATAACAAACTAAACACGAAATGACAATAACAAGCAGACAAAGCTCTTACAGACTAACAAGTAAGATCTGACTGAAACATATAGGAAAAAAGTTGTCAAGGCAAACTGGATGACAACACAATTAATAGCAATGAATGAAGGAAGAAATAAACATTCAGTTGTAGATCAATAAACAATGATGAATCCACGAAAGGACAAAAGCAAACTAAGCTGAAAATTCAAAGGCAAAAGTGTATATAGAATATTAGAATAACTTCAAAATGTCAGCAGAAATTGTATCGTATTCCAAATACGTTACCAGGCACAATCAACTTTCTCGAGTGAGATCACGACTATAGTACATGCAGAGGCGGCAATTTCAACACACACACACACACACACACACACACACACACACACACACACACACACACACACACGCGTGCGCGTACACAGACACATGTGCTCGCGCACGTGCACGAGAGTCCCTTATCAATATTCATAGGAACAACTTCATTCAAATCACTGTTGTGACAATAGCTGCAATGCCATCCTGCACAGTTCAAGAGCATAGGCATTTACAACATTTCCATCAGGAGCCTGATGATTAGACCTTTGACCAGGAACATTTTGTGGGTATGTTGGGTTTTGGAGGGAAGCGGAATATTCATTAGAATAATCCCGTTCATGACTAAAGTGGCTAGACGGGGGTGAGATTCGGTCTGCTCTGTTTACATTACTGAGAGAGAGCGATCTGCAGAAGATGGATCCATCGGAGTTGGACGGGGATTCAAAGATGGGTAGTGAAAAAGAGATGAAGGATTTGGGTAGTTTGGGGGGTAACGTGCAGTATTTCTCTGGAAATTGCAATGGAGGGAATTAGTTTGAGAAGTATCATTATTGTCAGAGAATACATTTCTTGGTGCCTCTTGTTGTGGCATACTCAGATAATAGTCCCTTGAGGGATTATTTGTGACTGGCGCCTTCCTCTACGATACATCCGGGAAAGCCGGGGGTACGTTTCCAAAGTCTGGTTGTGTAGTCTGCCATGTGGTTTTCAAGTCTGCTGACAGTGTTGCTGTGCCTTTGACGCTTGAGTGGAGCAGGTCTTGGTAAAACGCAAGACGAGGGGCTCTGGCCGGAGTGGTGAACGTGGGATGATGGTCGATGAAAGTTGCACCCACATTCTCATACACAGTCTGCAGATTACAGCTGGACGGTCGGATGATGATGCTGTTTCTGAAGGTTAGTTTGGCATTTGGAAATGTTTTGCAGCACAGTGTAATAAGGTTCATCCAGGCTTCCTTTAGAACGATCCCTGAACGACAGGAGTTCACCCCGATGTGGACAGTGACATATCTCTGCTTCAGCAAGGGCTGGAGTGACAACAGCCAGGAAATCAGGTCATGTACTGTCATCCCCAGCACGCAAATCTTATACATGAACTCATTCCTGGGGGCCAGTCTTCTTGGACTGACGTATTGGAGAATGGAGTCACCAATCATTAACATTGTTGCACTTTCTGGAATAGAAAGGGTTTCAAAATGGTCATGGATGGTGGGTTGGTTGGTTTTTCGGGGGTTCCTGTCTGAAGGTTCTTGATAGCTCTGGTGCGATGTTTTCATTCGTTTCATCCACGTTTTCCACCACAGAATACGTGTTAGGTCGTAGTTTTCCTTTTCTTCACGTGTTTTCTCCGGCTCATCATCAGAGGGATGTGTATCTGTCACTGAGTTTGTGAGGATATTTTTAACATTGACCTTAGGGTCAGTTGACTGGAGTGACAGTGTGCCAGGTTCAGACTGACGCAGATCTGTGTTTTCAATTGAACTACGGGACGAGGGAAGTTCCGTAGATGTTGTTTGAATTCCAATGGTATCTGTTTGCTTTGTTTTCTTTTTTAATCTCTTTATCTCAGACTGTAGTGTCTCTAAATGAGCTTTGCAAGAGTGTACTTCTCTGTCTAGGTGGCTATTTTCCTGTTTTAGACTGGTTATTTGTGATTTGAGTTTGTCAATGTTGCTGTTTATCGTTTCAGTTATGTCTTCACAGAAAACGTCAATTTCATTTTTGCACAAATTCTTGCGTCTTCTATGTGTGTAGACGTTCTGTTGTCTAGTTCTCTTTGCATGGTATAAACTTCTTCCAGCTCTTGTTCGAAGTGCTCCCAACGAGTTTTGCAGAGGGGGGATAGGTGTTTTGGAGGACAAATGAGACGTTTTGGAGTCAGACACAGAGCTCGTCTGCGCATATTATTTTTTTCCTTTTTGTTCTTCAATCCAGGTTTGGGGGTTTCAGTCTTTGTGTTGGGCTTTAGTTTACCAACATCACCTTCATCTGGATGTTGTGAAAGTCATGCAGAACATGAGGAAAATGAAGGCAAACCCTTGTCCTGTTCGTCACTTACTTCCTTGGGCAGTGATGGGCTTGGAGGGAAAATAATCACTTTGTTTGTTAAATCACCATCGGAATGAAATACATCAGACAACAAGGAAGTTGAAAAGCAATGTAAAGGGGAAGCAGTTTGCACGGGAGAACAGACGGTGGGAGAATCTGGTATTTCTAATTCAGGATTCTGAACCCTGGGGGTTCCAGAAAAAACACGTAACGAATGTGATGGGCGTGTGGAGCAAGGATTGGGTCAGTTGAGAGATGTCCCTGTTCTCCAAGAAGGTGGTGATGAACATTTTGAGAACTAAGCACTCTCGTCGATCCTAGTTCACACACTCTCTCTACCCTGACAGAGGAGAGTTCCATGTAAATCATGAGTAAAAATTAATGAGATTGTCACACATTTTACAGCATCACAATAGAGTCGGAACTTGGTTTGCGCTACATTTCTGGGAAGAGATTCCTCCTGCATTAAAGAGTCTGTTGTAGAAATAACAGTACCTCTGGCATCATAGTCAATTATTTCAAACTTAATTCTTGGTTTATTTATTGCTGAATATCGGTAAATAAGACTATTCCTCCACACTGCCAGTTCATCACAGGAACAGAAAAAATCGCTTCTGAATCATGTCTCTGGTAGGCAAAAGCTTCCTTGCTTTTCCGTTGTCTCGATAACAGTCAGCCGTGTTAAATACACAATCACAAAATAACAACTACATATCACTCAGACGACACTGATCCATTCGGTTACCAGGCTCTTCTGCATGTTTCATAAGTATTTTTTTCCTTTTTTTACCTTATGGCACCATGTTCATTTCTTTTTTTATAATGAGAAAATGTTTTCAAGCGCCTGTGTAACTCGAACTCGAACTCGAACATTTAATTGCACAGACAAACGTCCTTACAATGTCTAAAGACATCCAAACAAAACGGAACACATACCTGTTTATAAACAACATGCAGAGACAAATCAGGCACACACACACAACACACACACACACACACACACACACACACACACACACACACACACTGAAATGTAGACCTCAGCCGTACACAAATTATTTTTTTTTCATCGACAGCGACTTTTTTCAGTTCTAAGCTTAAAACAATCTGTCAGATACTTTGCAATCATTAATGGGGTCAAACTTTGAAGGAAGCGTGAAATCGTGTTAAGGCCATTTCTCTGTATCAATAATGAACGTGGAAATATTGCTTCACGTAAATGTGAATATGCATGACACACATAAATCAAATGAACTTCATTTTCCTCGCTTGCTCCACATAGTGGACAAGCTTGTAATTGTTTGTTATTATTATACCTATATCGATTACAGTTTAATTCATTCATCCCAAGTCTAAATCTTATTACTGCATCTCTATACCGTCGTACGTAAAGGGACGATAAGTAAGCTTCGTAACATAGGCCATCTTTAAAACTTCTATATTCGTTTATTCACTTCAATCGTTCACTTGAAGATATTTGTCATGCCATTCTTGTTTAAAACAATCTTGCAGACGTTCTTTCAGGGCTTTTTAAAAAGCCAACTTTGCTTCCTACTTGTTGTTCTATCCACACGTAACCAAAGCCGTACGAAACAATTGCATCTTAACATCAGTTATCCATGTCTTCGTTCCTCTCTCGTCTAGCTGCTTCAGATGAACATACATAGCTTTGGGGATCCTACTACTCTCCATTTCTAATAGCTTTAACCAATATTTAACAGCCTTCATGATTGCATTGATAAAAAGAGGATGCCTGCCTAATTCCCCATAGATCATAGAGTTGGGCGTCTTTTGGCTGACTGCTAAAAACTTCTTACATGCATACATATGAACACGCTCTATTTCTTTTACCTCTTTAATCCCCCATATTTCTGCTGCGTACAAGAGAGCTGGTTGAATTTGGCGGTCAAATAAACGTAAAAAACACTTTAACGTCACAACATTCTATTTTCCATAATGCCCGAGATATGCCAATTGTCTTTTTCCTAGCTTTCCGTACTATCTGCTCCATGGCTTTCTCTAAAGACAGTTTTGTTGTTAAGGTAAAGCCAAGATAAACATATGCATTGACCACTTCAAGGACTTCTCCATTTAAGTACCATTTCTCTCTTGCTGTCAGATGGCCTCTTTTTTCTGAATACCATAATTTTAGTTTTTGTTAAATTTACTGTTAATCCTATTCTATTAGAAGCTTTAGCCAATACATTCAATTGGTTTTGTAATCCTACTACAGTGTGTGACACTAAAGCTATATGTCATCTGCAAACAATAGAGTAATATTTCTTCTATCAGGTTGGACAGTACTATACCACCATGTCTTCCATCTCTCCTTAAGTCATCTGCTACTTCGTTTATAAATAGACAGAAAATCTTGGGTGAAAGTAAGCAGCCTTGTTTAACACCCACTGGTGACTCAAAGAACTCTGTGTAATCATAACCGACTCTCACACAACAAAGAACATTTTCATACATGCTTTTGAGTAATTTCAGCATTTTTCTCTCGACAATCCTTTTCTCGCCAGACAAGCCCATAGGTTATCACGATTTACAGAATCAAATGCTTTCTGGTAGTCTATAAAGGCTACATAAACCTTTCCTTTTCTCTGAGTCAAGCTTTTCTGTATTATACTGTACAGAGTGAATATATGGTCTACCGTAGAATAGCCCGCTCGGAAGCCTGCTTGCTGCTCTGTAATTTGTTTTTAGTTTCCTCTATCCATGTGCTCAATCTCTTATTCAAAATATATGTAAAGATCTTGCTGACTACGCTTATAAGCGATACACCTCTGTAATTACCAGGGTCGTCAGGATTACCTTTCTTATAAATAGGCACTATAATGGACTTCGACCAGAATTCAGGAAAGTGTCCTGCCTCAAGGAGGGACTGTAACTGTAACAAAACGGTATCGTATCAACGCTTTTTAATATTTCTGCTGGGATACCATCCCACCCACTAGCTTTATTTCTTTTTAAGTGTCGTATGGCCTCACCTATTTCGTCTCTCTTGTTATCAGTTCGTCAGTAATAGGACAATATTCAGTGGGCTCAGACACCAACTGCTGGCGTGGCACTTGGTCTTTAGTTGTATTCAAAAGTGTCTCAAAATGCTCATGCCACCGTTCTTTTGAAATGTTTGGTTTGGGAACACTATTACGGAGACAGAGCGAACAGTGGTCCAGAATTTTGAGCTGTCCGAACATGCGTCAGTAAGGGATTTTACCTGTTCCTTTTTAAACTGTTCTCGTTTTTCTTTTTGCATGTCTTTATATTCCTTTATCTCTTGGCAGTATGCCATTCTCTTTTCTATTCTAGTTTTATTGTCCTTCGCATTTCTATACTGGCTTAATGCTCTTCTTGTGACAAGTTTCTTCGCCTTACAATCCTGATCAAACCAAGTAGGCTCTCTCCAGGGTTCATTACTACAAAACATAGTTTTGGTCATGCACTGGGAAACATTATTTAAATAACAAGTGAACGTTTGAATTGCACTCTCTAAATTGACGTTTATTAATGCTATGGCTTCTTGAAGAAGAGAGACGGCCCTCTCAGTCTGTGTCGCTGCTACAAGCACATCTCTTTTATCTTCATCCCATATTATTTTTTGTAAATCGTTTTCTCTGTACCTCTCTAAAAGTATCATTGGCAATAGTTTTGTTGGATAAACATAGTTCCACCGGAAAATGCTGAGACAGGACTTCCTTCCCAACACACAGATAAAGGTCAAATCGTAACAAATCATGCGAACATAACATGTAGTCAATGACACTGTTTCCACACGTAGAAACGAAAGTAAATTTCCCCTCTCTATCCCCATCACAAAACCCATTTAAAATGACTAAGTCATAGCCTTCACATAAAGTTAATAAGTGAGACCCAAAGAGATTTGTATTTTTGTCTTGTGATCGTCTTTCAGGTCCAGTGTACACATCTTCAGTTCTCTCCCATGGTTCACGATCACAGTCCAAGACTGAGGCGACCGGATTAGACACTCCTACCCTACTATTTAAATCCCCACATATGATAAAATGCATGTCCTTATACTTTTGTAATACATTTGTCAAACACGTATCTATGTTTGAAATGTCACAGTCCACTTCAGCCTGCCGGTACCAAGTCGAATTTTGAGGATGAACGTACGTGCATACCATAACAACATCATGTTTTGATGATAATAACCGTTTTGAAAATTTACAGCAAACAATGTTTGGTAGCGAACACTCAATCTGTTTACAGTACTGGGATAAATTTTTCTTTACCAGAACGATCACGCCTCCTGATTTTCTTCCAGGGCCTATCTGATGTGCAGTAGCAAAAAAGCAATCATGCATTTGAAAGACATCACTGAGAAAGGAAACGTTATCAACGAAAGTCTCTACCAGACAAACTATATCAAACTTGCTGACATAATTTACAAAACCTTGTTCTTTGAGGCGGGCCACAAGCCCACCTATATTCCACGTCACCACCTTCAGGCAGCACTCAGTCGTCTTTGTCGTCGTTGTCGCCACATCACCATCTTGGACGGCCTGGCCACATCCCTATCTGCTGCCGGTGCGTGGTGGTCCCTGATTGTTGATGCTCCGTGTACCATTGCCCCGAGCAGAGTTGCCTCGTAAAGCGCCGCCCCTGCCCCGTCCACCTCGCAAATCATGAGAAGGAGTGTACGGCCCTTCGTGTGTCGATCTCCAGCATCGGGAGGGGTGGCCCACGGCCAAAGCCCCGCGGTGGTGCTGACTTGGCATTGGAACAGGGCGACCGGCCATCTTCTTGTCGAGGTGGGGTATCCAGTTCATCGTGACATCCAGGTGGAGTGGCTTCACGTATCGACCGTGACTGTTGTATTGAGGTACTGCTGCTGCTGCCCTGCCCCACATGAGAAGTCTGATCTTCACGGTGTTGCTGTCCCCGCTCTGGTCGTTGTTTCTGCTGATCCTGGTGGTGTTGCAGTTGGGAGGAGAACAGTCGCGTTCGAGGGCGTGACTTGCAGGGTGATTGGTTGGCAACAGAAGACAATGCTGGTTTTTCTTCCCTTCTACTTTCGCCTTCATTGTCCAATTGTGACTGCCAGCTTTCTTTGCTCCGTCCTCCGTTCTTGACTTCATTGTTGGTGAGTTGGTGTCACGACTGGCTGCAAGCAACTGCTTGTTTCTCTCTTGTTGACAATTTGGTTGCACGATGTCAAACCTATTGTTTTTCACGTGCAGGAAAATTCCGTGCTGACTGGCTGCAGGATTTCGTGATTTTTTGTGAGTGCGTGTCAAAGGTCAGCACACCGTCTGGAGTGTACAGTTTGTCATAAACAAGAGTGGCCCGTTCGTTTTTGGAATGATACTGTTTCATCACCCCAATTAACCCCCTTCTTCTGTCTCTCACAGTTTTGGAAAAATCTTCCGAGATTCCGAAGTTGGTACCTTTTAGTTTATAGGCGTTTCTCCTGACCCTTTCTCTGTCTTTAAAACTCAAGAATCGGACAACGATCGCCTTCCCCACTCTGTGTACTCTTTCTATGCTCACTGCTGTGTCTATCTTCAGACTGTTTTTGATCACCTGCATCACCATCCTCTCACAATCTTCCCGTGTCTCCTTTTTATCAGTCTGTGGTATGTTATAAAACACTAAGTTCTGCTGTCTATTTTGATTTTCTAAGTAGTCTAGTTTCTCTTCTTGTCTGTCAATTTTCTCACCTTGTTTCTGCATTTCTTCTTTCAGTCTGGAGTTTTTTTCCGACAGCACTTCCACAGTTTCATTGAGCATGGCGATGTCGTCGTGTGCTCTGTCTATCATGTCCTCCATCCCCTGCAGTCGTGTATTCAATGTGTCTTGTATGGACATGAAACGTTTCCTCATACACTCTCTCATCTGGCTTTGTTCTCTGATCAAGGCTCTAATGTCACTGTGCAGTTCTTCGTTGCTCACCTTGTTGCCAATGTCATTGGATCTGTTTCTTTTTGGGCTTGGTGTGGATTATTGACACTTTGAACACAGCACCGGTGTCGGTCATTTTGAAAGGGCTGCTACCGTTCTCTGTGTCATCTGTCATCGATTTCGTGGGCGAAACAGGTCCGGGATTTGGGTGACAATCTCCACAGCACAACAGATGCAAGGCCACAAACACAAACAAAATAATGTCCAATCTGTTGCGGGTTTTTAATGACTTGGGCTTTCAGTTTCTGACTTTGTAAGGCTCTTTCCGTCATAAACCTGATGTACACAGGGAGAAAGAAGCCGCAGGCCGAACGAAAAACCATGACGGCATGGTACACCGTTTGAACAAACTGCTAACAGGTTCGTAAGTTTCCAAATCAAGCACTCTGTGGAAATGAAGATGATTTCAGTTCAATAGTTCACGCTGTATGACACTAAGATCGAACAATTCAAACACAAGCTTAAGCCAGGAATTGTAAACACATTAAACATGTCGCATCGCATCTATACATCTGTACAGTACTTATTTATGCTTAACGGTATTTGCTTAACGTAAACACCACACACGTGTTTTTGCTAAAGGCGGGCATGTCAAACAAAAATCTAATGTGACAGGTAACATATGTAAATGATTTATATATCTTCTACATCAGCCATGGAAAGCGGATAAGCTGCGAGGTTATAGGGGACGGGGAGGGGTGGTGATAATAGAGAGAGAGAAGAGAGAGAGAGAGAGAGGAGAGAGAGAAGAGAGAGAGTGAGTGTGTGTGTGTGTGTGTGTGTGTGTGTGTGTGTGTGTGTGTGTGTGTGTGTGTGTGTGTGTGTGTGTGTGTGTGTGCCTGCGTCGTGTGTGCGTGCGAGTGTGTTGTGTGTGTGTGTGTGTGTGTGTGTGTGTGTGTGTGTGTGTGTGTGTGTGTGTTGTTGAGCTACGTTCAAGATTTCAAAAGATATATTGAATAAAAGTTGATCTTGTTCGTTCATTTTCTCTAGCGGTTCTCGCCATGAACATATGCAGGGGCAGAGTGTATTGGGCAAGTTTTTACATCCTTCTAGTGGGAATGGTCTTCTCTCTCTCTCTCTCTCTCGTCTCTCTCTCGTCTCTCTCTCTCTCTCTCTCTCTCTCTCTCTCTCTCTCCTCTCTCTCTCTCTCTCTCTCTCTCTGTCTGTGCTGTCTGTCTCATTCTGTCTCTGTCTGTCGTCTGTCTGTATGTCTGTCGTGCTCTCTCTCCTCTCCTCTCTCTCTCTCTCTCCTCCTCTCTCCTCTCTCTTTCTCTCTCTCTCTCTCTCTGTTGGCATTTGTGCTAGAAGTTTGGTCGTAAACGGCATT
>JADBJO010005651.1:105683-111235 GCA_016801955.1 Conus betulinus | reverse complement strand
TGGAGTAAGAGTAGGTTAAAGTTGTTCATTTATTCACTCAACTTTTGATAATGGTATCTTTCCATCAGAATGGGCTAAATCTATAATTGTACCAATTTACAAAAACAAAGGAGACGTGAACAATCCCGACAACTATCGTGGAGTATCACTTACCAGCGTTTTAAGTAAAATCTACACTTACATACTAAATGCAAGATTAACTGAATGGGCTGAAATTCAGAAACATCTTCTCTGCAAATCGAAGCTGTACATTGCATTTGTAGATTTCAAGAAAGCCTTTGACTCGGTAAATCGGAATGCTCTGTGGAATGTACTCCGTAAAAATGGTGTTAATAGTAAATTATACATGGCTATTAGAGGGGTCTACAACTCAGTGCTTGCATGTGTGCGTGTGAAGAGTGAGTATTCCGAGTATTTTGATTGTCCAAATGGAGTAAAACAAGGATGCTTGTTAAGTCCACAGTTGTTTTCTTTTTTCATAAACGAACTGGCGGTGGAATTGTCCCGCAAAAGGAAGACATGGTATCCGGATGATACCTGAAGCAGTTGAATTAGTTTTACTACTGTATGCTGATGATGTGGTTCTCCTGTCCGGAACAGTTGTAGGTTTGCAAAACCAACCAACTAAATGTATTGAAAGAAGAAGCATTAGGTTTATCAGTTAACTTGGATAAGACGAATATAGTGGTCTTTAGAATGGGTGGTCACCTATCAGTGTATGAAAAATGGTCTTATGGAAATGCAGATGTTCAAGTAGTTAATTCATATAAATATCTTGGAATGATATTTTCAACAAATTAACTTTCCGTTACGCATGGGAAGAATCTCTGATGAAAGGGAAAAAGGTACTATTGAAATTCTGAAATCCCTGAGAAAACTGAATTGTACAGACTGTGGTATATTTGGAAAATGTTTGATACACAGATAAAACCTCTTCTTACTTATGCAGCTGAAATTTGGGGCTTACATGAAAATTTGCAGATGGAAAAAGTACATATACGTATGCTATGAAGCGTTTCCTTCAAGTACCTATTCATTCATCCAACACCGTTTTATATGGAGAAATGGGCAGATACCCTTTGTATATAAGTACATTTGTGAAATGTATTAAGTACTGGTTGAAGATCTTGAAGCTACCCCAGTCCCGTTTCAGCAGGCAAGCTATGATATGATGCTTTTAGAAATGGAAAAAAAGTAAAGAAAACTGGGCTTATAAAGTAAAGAAAGTCCTTTCAGAACAGGGTTTTGGAATAGTGTGGATGACCCAGGAAGTAGGAAATGAGCAACAGTTCATTGCGGAATTTAAAGACAGGCTTATTTGTTCTTTTAAACAGAATTGGCACTCAGATATGGAAAGTAAAGAAAAATATCGCTGGTTTTTTCTCATTTAAGAATGTGTTCCATCCTGAAAAGTTTCTCAATGTCATAACAGATAGATGGCACAGAATAAATTACGCAAGATTTAGGTTGAGAACTTTAGGTTTTAATGCGAACAAAAGATGGTTTGAATGTGAAACATCCACAGAATCTCCTTGTCCTGCATGTAGACATATTATTGATGATGACGAAGAACACTTTCTGTTCCACTGTACTGCTTATAATGAAGTGCGGACAAATGTTCATTTTTCCAGTAGATATAGCGAAAAGACAAAATGTCGCTGGCGTGTTATCATCTGATGAACTTTGTAATTAAATCAGTTGCGAAATTCATCGCGGAAGCATTGAAAATTAGGCAGATGAAGGATAGTGAAGTTTAAGATAATACATTATAAGAGATATCTGAATGAATATTATCATTCATCGCATGTGGAAGAGATCAGTAAAATACAATGACATCATTTAATTTGAGTGGATGGTCGAGTCAGTCTTTTTTTTTTTTTTTTTTTTTTTTCCCCCAAGTTGAAGAGATCGGTAAAATACAATGTCATCATTTGATTGAGTGGATGGTCGAGTCAGTCTTAAGGTGTGTGTGTGTGTGTGTTTGTGTGTGTGTGTGTGTGTGTGTGTGTGTTGTGTGTGTGTGTGTTTTAACTTTACTGCATTACTCCTGTGCGTGAGGTGAGGACATAACGAAATGTTACGAATTTATTTGTTTTTGTTAACTTTGGATCAAAAGACCTCATTGGTAATGACAATAAAATATCAAAGTGGTCAAAGTGTCTCTCTCTCTCTCTCTCTCTCTCTCTCTCTCTATCTCTCTCTCTCTCTCAAAATATCAGACGATTCTCTCTCTCTCTCTCTCTCTCTCTCTCTCTCTCTCTCTCTCTCTCTCTCTCTCTCTCTCTCTCAAAATATCAGACGATTCTCTCTCTCTCTCTCTCTCTCTCTCTCTCTCTCTCTCTCTCTCTCTCTCTCCAAAACATCAGACGACTCCTCCATGCTCTCTCTGTCTCTGTCTGTCTGTCTCTCACCTCAAACATCAGACGAATCTTTCCAAATATCAGACGATTCTCTCTCTCTCTCTATCTCTCCTCTCTCTCTCCTCTCTCTCTCTCTCTCCCTCCTCCGCTCTCTCTCTCTCGCTTCTCGAGAGATTCTCTCTCTCTCTCTCTCTCTCTCTCCCTCCTCTCCTCTCTCCTCTCTCTCTCTCTCTCTCTCACTCCAAACATCAGACGAATCCTCCCTCCTCCCGTCTCTGTCTGTCTCTTTCCCACTCTCCCAACATCAGAACGACTCCCCCCCCCCGTCCTGTCCCCCCCCCCCCCGAATCCCCCCCCCCCCCCCCCCCCCCCCCCCCCACCGAAACATCCAGATGAATTGGATTAAAGTGGACCAGACTTCTATATATTTTGAATTCTGCGGTTAACTGCATTGCCACTGGCTGTCATTTAGAGCATATGAACAAGTGTACGTTACCTTACGGACCGTTTGAACTGTCGCAGGATGTATATGCTTGCAGAAAGAGGAACTGGGTGTCAAATGTGTGGGTTTGTTCTGTGACAATCACAAAGACAACAACAACAACAAAAGGAGCTATCAACGTAAATGGATCATCACCATGTGATAAAAACCAGATATGGCAACTCTGGAACAATCGCGGTAGGCCTGTTGATATTGTGATTGGATGGCGTATAACGTGTAGTAACTCTCACATCAACACTGTCAATAAACAAATTTGAATCGAAAAACTGTAATATGTAGGCCTGATGATTAGATTGAAACTGAGTGTATTTGACTTAAAAACGTACATCGTTTTATATATGAAACCTTGAAATGATGGTGTGTGGTGGTAATGTGTTTATTATGCAAATTGTTAAAAATATGTTCAGGCTTTTTTCTTGTTTATTGAAGATTGATGGAAAAGGAAGAAAAATTCATTCAATGTGAATATTAAAAGACGACTTCCTTAAAGGAAAACTGTTGATGGTATACTCTTAACGTGACGTACGCAACTTTATCTTGTTTTGCATCACTTTTAAATAGAGAGAAAAAGTTACTTCATAATATTACACGACATGATCATAGCTGTAGTTTAACTATATCATTTCCATTCGTTTAGTGTTATAGAGCATTATTTATTGCTTACAATCCCCTTCATGATAGGCTGAGGCGTAAATGAATAAGCCAGTATTCATCTATTCATTCACCCATCCATTCATTCATTCGTTCGTTCGTTCGTTCGTTCGTTCATTTCATTCATTCATTCATTCATTCATTCATTCGTTCATTCATTCATTCGTTCGTTCGTTCGTTCGTTCGTTCGTTCGTTCGTTCGTTCGTTCGTTCATTCATTCGTTTCGTTCGTCGTTCGTTTTGTTCGTTCGTTTCGTTCATTCATTCATTCATTCATTCATTCACTCATTCCCTCATTCATTTATTAGTCAGTCAGTCAGTCAATCAGTCAATCAGCCAGTTATTCGTTCATTCATTCATTCATTCATTCATTCATTCATTCATTCATTCACTCGTTCATTCACTCACTCATTCATTCATTCCCTCATTTGTTAATAAATTAATTAATTAATTAATTTCATTCATTCATTCATTCATTCCGTCACCAGTTCATTCGCTCTTTGTCTTTCTACCTCACGACTGTGAATTTTGTCCTCTCTGTACCGACCATCCACTCCAGCCCCCCGTCTCCTTCCCCCTTCCCTTCCTCCCTCACCACAGATCGATGACGTTTTGCTCTGCACATGTGTCACCTCTGGCACCATGCTGGCATCACAGAGGTGCGCGGTGCTCTGCAGTGCTCTTCAGAGTAGTATATCACATTGCACTGTATGTCCTATATACATTGCATTAACTTGTACTGTACCGTATTACAGCGCACCACACACGCACATAGCTTACATGAATGCATTCGCACACAACACATAGAGACACATGATATTTTACACACACGGGCAGATATGCACAAACGCACGCACACACACACACACACACACACACACACACACACACACACACACACACACACACACACACACACACGCACACACACAGAGTCACATACACACAGAGACTCACACACACACACACACACACACACACACACACACACACACACACACACACACACACACACACACACACACACACACACACACACACACACACACACACACACACACACACACACACACACACACACACACACACACACTCACACATACGCACGCACACACACACACACACACACACACACACACCCTCAAGGCGTGATTTCTGTCAACGATATGTTAAACGGAAGATGGACAGCCGGTGCACACGCATCAAGGTTCAACTTCCAAGATTGTTATCTTCTGCCATTAAGATCATGTGCTTGTTGCAAACTGTAGCCCCAGCCCCCCCCCTCCCCCACCCTCTCCTATCCCCTCCCACCCCCACCCCCCCCCCACCCCCGCCCCCAACCAACAAGCCCCTTCCTCTTCAAATCCGCCTCCTCCCCCCCAAATCCGCTCTCCGCCGTTGCTCCCTCCCTCCTCCATCCCTCTGTCTCCCCCCCACCCCCCTCCCCCTACCTCCATCCCGCTCTCCCAGAGAGCTGCATGTTGGACTGCTTGGTGTGCATGTCCGTTCCGTTCATACTGCGAGTCGCAGGAGCATGTCAAACTATACAGACTGTATTTCCCAGTGGCTGAGGTGATCTTACACATGATACCGTACATGGGTCTCAGACACTTCCGCATACTTCCCAACTCCTCCACCCCCCTCCTCTGTTTACCACCCTCCCGCCACTCACACACACTCCAAGAGTGAATGAATGGACAGCTAAAGAAATAACGAATAGCGCAATGAAAACGAGATGCTAAGCATGTAAACGTACTCCCCAGTTCATGTTGAATACAAGTACTTTCTGAGATATTCCATAAAGAAGAAAAAAACCGTTTTGGGCCGTTACAGCCGTTAGTAACGGCTATTCTGGTAAAAATAAAACCATCGGGCATCATCCGTGACCCATAATGAATATACCTACAAATTTTCAGAAAGATCGGCCCAGAAGTTTTGTCTGGAGCGAGTGGAACACATTTTGACCACGGACAGACACACAAACAGACACACAGACAGACAGACACACATACACACAGACAGCATTTCTTCGTTTCTAT